>JAODAL010079791.1:0-12457 GCA_025379985.1 Phyllomedusa bahiana | reverse complement strand
TGGGGTTGTAAAACAATGGATTCAGTCACTATTTTATCAAAAAAAGGGTTTTCAATTCCTAAAAATTATGTTCTGCCAGTCCCTATGAGAGCTCCCTTCCGCTCCCCTAATATCCAAAACATAACTTTTTACAAAGAGGGAACCCCTCGAAATTCGGGTGTCAACTAAAAACGCCGGCCCGGGTACCCTCATTCATGCTAGCATTTTGGAACTGATGCCCTCTACAAGGACATGAATACTAATTGAAAAGAACAGGCATCCCGGGTTGCAAACAAGATAGGGCCCCGTAGGTTTGTTTTAAGTTTAATTTGTTGTAAGTGGAACGGTATATTTATTAAATAAACTCCAAAAAACAATTTTTTCTAGTTTTGGATAGTGGGGGGAAGGGTTTTTACATTTGTTTTGCTGTCTGTGCCCTTTTTTAGAAGATTTAGCTAACGTTGTATCTCATGTCAGCTTGCTGCTGGCACTTTTTTATCATGGGGCGTGACTCATTTTTGAAGTCAGCCACGCCTCATACATCTCCGTTTGCAACTAGGGGATGTATGTAAGTCGGGGACTGCCTGTATAATGATTTTTAGCGTTTTTTCACTACTAGGGCATGTTGCCACGGCACCGGTTTGCGGACGCTTTTTTTCAATGGTTTTTGCTTTTTTTAACCTCTGAAAAAACCCGGCCCCAAAAAACACACGGGGCCGCTATGGTTTTTCAAACCTCCGGCCGCCCGAAAAACATTGAACATGTTCATTCTTCCGTCCGGTTTTTGGACGGAATATGAACATATCAATGGGAAGGGGTAGGGCTTTTCTCCACTCATCGCGGAGAAAATCCGTCCCCCGGCGGCCGTGGGGACAGCACTAAAACAGGACAAATACTGGTCGGATAAACCGACCGGTATTTGTCCTTTGCCGTGGGGATGAGCCCCAAGTGTGTTTGCTTAAAATAAAAAAAGGGGTCAGTTGAAAAAATCTCAAGTGTGCTCTATTGATATGTTGCATACCATGTGGACCCAGTGCTTTGTCTTTTTTAATATTTTTATGGTGGTGTTCAACTTCTAACTGGTGTTAGGTGAAACTTAATGGAGAGCTTATTGTATATAATCCCTATGCATTTCACCTGTCATTTCATTTTCATACAGTATGTGAAAAATGTCTTAGAGCTTTGAACAGATCAGTAGCTTTGTTACCCTTCCCCTACGGATTAACCTGAGTTTTGCTCATGCAGCTCGACATATTATGAATGAGAACACCTCAGAGCAGACTTACTACAGAATAGAGACACTACTAAAAACTGTAGTTGAGGCTAGAATCTTGGCTGTAAAAGAAAACCAAGGTCTTTACTCTAGCCATGATCCATAATGCGCCACAGCAGATTGAAGTGAGAGCTGAATATTTTGTACTTGCAGCTCTTACTTCCAGAAGTGTAGAAAGATCACTTATCCTCCTTCTGTAACTGAAACTCTTTAGATAATTCCTTTATCCATCAGAAAGCATTCTTGCTCTCTGACTGCAACATATGGCGGGCCTTTTTATCTCTAAAGAAAACTAAAGAGGATGAGCACTTGTTTCTCTCATCACATCCCCATACCTAAGAAGGTAATATATTGACTCTCTGACCACAGATCTGTGGTCAATACTAACCATGGCACCAAACTAGTTTTACAGAAAAAATAAATAAAAGTTTTTCCCTTTATGCAAGTCTTGTGTCCCCTAAAATTGTATAAATTAAAACTATACATCATTCCATAAAAAAACAACAACCATAACCTTAGTTAATCTTTTTTGATTCTATAAAAAACTAATGCAAATTGTTCTCCAAAATATTAGGTTGCATCTATCTACATTGAAAAAAAGTTAAAAAGTTATGACCACTGAAACAAAAAGTGGCCATTTGCTGGCCATTAGAGCTAAGATTAATTAAGAGGCAAGTTCCCATTTTATATACTTATGGCATAGCCATAAATGCCTGATAGATGTGGGTCTCTAGGACTTGCACCTCTCTCTGTGGACTGGCAGTAAAGGGGCCTCCATTCATCTACCAGACATTTGTAGCACATTCTGTGGAAATACTATAAATAAGCAAGATGGGAATACACCTTTAAGTCACTAATAAGTTAAAATTCTTTTATAACACCTACATTTTGTGTAAGCTATATTTAGACATAAAATCAAAATTTCAACTAAATATTTGACATTTCAGGAGGGCTTTTGCTATTACAGTGTGACATATTATAGTTTAGGACCAAACAATGTTGTCCAGCATCATACAAGAGAGAAAGAAATAAAATAAAACTAGAAAGTGCTAATTCAGTGACTTAAAAGGTAGAGGTGAGGGGGATCACAAATAAATCCATGTGTAAGTTCCATGTGTATAATCCTATATTTTAAAGTAGATAACTGTTTGGGAAACAGTATATTATTAATGTGAAGTGTGATATTATTTTTTACACTGACAAGCAAAAGGGTAACAATGTTTTGAACTTTTGATTTTCAGGCTCCAAATCTCACAATCCACTACAGCTTTTGAATGTGAGACTACCATAATTTTATAGACAATCATCTTGGCTATCTCATACATAAATTTGACTTGCAACTATTTAGCATGATGGTAGTCCCATCATGCATCACGTTTAAAGCAGTAGTGGATGGTGAGATATGGAGCCTTAGAGTCAAAAGTTCAAAACATTGTTACTCTTTTGCTTGTCATTGTAGACACTGTATGAGAGTCTAACATATGACTTCCTGTTCTTGAGAGTGAGATCTGGAGTCAAATTCTAGTGGTGGCAGATTCAGGCAATTAAAATGAGTGCGAGACATAAGCTGAGGTATTTTAATAGCTTAAAACAGGCTAGGAGGTTTTGTACTGGTTACTCTGTTACTTCCACACATCACGTAACTCCAGTGAGGACGTTAATAAGAGTTAAGATTGCTTATAAGATTGGTAAAGGTTGTTAAAGAAAACAATAAAAATAAGTACAGTGGAACACAATGTTGTGATTACCATGTTTTCCGGCATAGTAGTTGATAAAAGGACCAGAAAATCAGATAGCTCACATTGCTAGAGTTGGAGCATCTTGCCCTTTATAAGTTACATGTGGACCAAGAGTATAACTATTAGTACCTACAGAGCCTAGCATCTAATGGAGATGGGAGTTTGTCTCCACTTGCCAAGTAGAAAACCTCCTGGGAAGTAGTTTGCGCCTTTTACCTTCCTCTGGTAGATCTGCTATGTCTCTTTATTGAATATGATTTTATAAAGATTTAATAAAGTTATATATCAAATAGGCAAACCAGAAAGGAAGATAGTGGAGGGTAGGTTTGTGTCAAGTAGGTTATACACTTAGTGGTGAAGTTCCAGGGATGTCAATGTGGCCGATCCTGCAGTACATCCCGACCTTACAACTAAATTGCAGCAGGAGAACTACAAGGCATGTGCAATTGAGGTCCCAAGGCTCGGTGTGGGAAAGTCATCAGTTCTTGGTCAGCAATACCAGATTACTGACATTTGATATCTAGTATAGCTGCTGTGCAGCTAAAATGGAATGGCTGTAAAAAAGGAAAAAAAGATCTGGTACTCGCTTCTATTGCCACCATCATTCCAGAGCCGCTGGATCTACTGAGTCCCCCAATGGTCCATTAACAGTGATGTCACATTCATTTTTCAAGTAACCATGAGCTACTGGTCTATGGGTTTTCATGTATGACATGTGATTGCTAAGGCATGTGATTGACTCAATCATATGAGCAATGAAAGTGACATCACTTCTAGGGGACTAGGGGCTATACTAAGGTGGTGGAGCAGTGATAGCGAGAGAGGTTAATACTTTTAATTTTTACTTTTCAAAGCAGTCCCAGACATTTAGAAGCTTTTCCATAAATCTCAGAAAACACGTCTAATAAAATAAGATTAAAATTGTGTTTCACAGTTGTATTGTTAAGGCACAAAGAGCCTATTTTTCACAGGCAGCTTCAGGATCCCACTTTCTGTTCAGACTGTGGGGGATTCGACAGCAGTGACTGACATTTCAGCTCTGCTATTCCTAACTGAGCGTGTTAGAATGACCTGGGTGATAGAGGGGTTTTAACAGCAAGGCACATGACTACAGAGTTCTAAAGTGTAAAATTTTGTCAGTAACAAACATAAACAAGCACCTGTGCTGCTGATAAGACACAGAAGGAAATGACATCATCATCCCTTCCACTATTATATCAGAGAGATGTAGTCGGTAACCTAGAAAACCTTCTGTAAACAATCTAACTTTAAAAGGAAGCAAAATCAGAACTAAAATGTATTTGGTAATAGTATTTCTCTGCATTTGCCTACAAGTTTCTAATTAATCAATGTGAAAGGAATACGTCTTTAAGTAACTTAGTTGTAGCTATAGATAGAGGTAACTGCTGCTAAAAGATGCATTAAATGATATTGAATTTATGGCTTCCCTGCACTGTGGGTGTTTACTCAATAAGCTCATTAAAAGACAGGAATAGTACAACTGTTTGTGCATTATAAGATAATGATCAGATTACATTTTATTAGTAACCAGTGCAGAAACACAGATAAATCCAAATGGCTAAATTCTTCTTGCAACTGTATACCTCTGATGGACACTTCAAAATTCAGTGTATATAGTACCTACTAAAAAGTATAGTTTTAGAGCTTTTAAATGTGAAGTGTATTATAGTGGCAATTGGCTGATGTTCTAGTGTTAATGAATCAGAAATAACACAGTTGTGCTTATCTTGTAATAGAAGTCTGGATAACAGATGTATGTGTATTAAGATCTTGCTTATTACCAGGATGGCAGAAGGCTCTGCATCTCAAGTCTGTCTCCTGTCATACATATTCTCAATTACCTTTACAGCACATCAGAGGAGC
This sequence comes from Phyllomedusa bahiana, assembly GCA_025379985.1. NCBI lineage: Eukaryota > Metazoa > Chordata > Amphibia > Anura > Hylidae > Phyllomedusa > Phyllomedusa bahiana. The sequence continues at coordinate 7,582 of JAODAL010079791.1, read as the reverse complement.
TTGAAACGTATCACTATTATCCTTCTCAAGTGCAGACTCGAAAGTAATAATTTAAATGGTATGATTCTCTCTTGTAGAATAAAGATGTTGTGCTCACAACAATCAGGATTCCCAAAAAGTGACTGACAGGTAATAATAATTAGATGTGTGATGTGCTCTGCAATTTCTATACCCTCTCAACAAATTTACTATGATGGAAAAGGCAGAAATTTGAGGTAATCTGAGTAAAGAAAATCTATAATGTTAAAAGCTGTGTAGAAGGTGTAGCTGCTATAAACCTGCACTATAAAATGTGATCCCATAGTTGTAGAGTTTCTACTTACTTTACCGCAGGTAAAACAAATGGAAAGAAAATACATGTGCATCATTCTTTATTGATATGTAGACTCTGTGTGTGCCCCTCTCTGGAACACTTATGTGTATATGTATAGATGACCACAAGTTCACCTTCCCTTGAGGCCACGTAAACTGTGTTCCTCTATAAATGTAGTTCACATTCACATATTATCCTTGATGTTTGAATATTAAAGTATAAGGATAGGTTAACACTAGTGTTGAGCGATTACGTTGGCCATCGACATCGGTCGATGATACGATAGCCGACCATCATCTGACAAGATATTCGTGGTCATAGAACGATAGTTTATGATCGATGACCATTAAGTCTATAGGGAGTGCAACTCACCTTCATTTTACACCCAAACAGGGGTGGAGAAGAGCTGGAATTAACATCCACAACAGTTCATATGGATACGAGCTACATCTTAGCAACACACATCGAGGTTAAAAAGCCACAGAAAAAAATTAAAGACCATTCCACTACCTGTCTTGACCACAGCATGACCCTAAACCTGCATGACCCCAGCCACAAAATTAAAAAGTGCCAGAAGGCAGTATGATTTGAACATCATTTTACTTGAACTGGACATTGAATATACCTGTCCTGGGAACGCAGCATGAGCACCTAACATGCTTGAGACCAGATTTAAAAGTGCCGGAAAAAGGAGTCTTTCATCACCATTTTTGTTTCACTGGACATTGACTATACTTGTCCTGGGCCACAGCATGAGCCCAATCTCTGCATGACCCCAAATTAAAAAGTGCGGAAAAGAGAGTCTTTCAACCACATTTTAGTTTTTCTCACTGGACCATTGACTATTCAAGGGACTTGGCCACAGCATGAGCCCCAAAACCTGCATGACCACCAGATTAAAAAGTGCCGGAAATAGGAGTCTTTGAACCCATTTTAGTTTCACTGGACATAGACTATCCCTGTCCTGGGCCACAGCATGAGCCCCCAAAATCCTGCATGACCCAGATTAAAAAGTGCCGAAAAAGGAGTCTTTCAATCCACACAATTTAGTATTTCACTGGACATATACTGTCCTGTCCTGGGTAGCGCTAGCCCCTCAGTATGGAGTGCGGACCAATTGAGCTTCACTTGGAAATTATGGTGGTTAACGCTCTGTTCCAACCCAGGTGCCTTTTTCTTGGCATTTCTTTTTTCTCATTTTACTCAACGTGCTGGAGGAAAGTGTCTCTGTACTTGTTCTTTGTCCGTGCTCCATACTGCATGTCCTCTGAATAACACCTACATATGGTCAAGTTGTCCTGTACCTTCCTTGTACAATTCAGAGGATTTTTTTACCAGCTATTTTGTACATGACAAGTTTTTTAGTAGTATAATTATAGAAAAACATTTTTAAAATAGGATGGAATCCCACCATGGTCTTTGTTTCTCTTTTTTAAGTGTATTAAATGGGTGTTCTCAATAATGGGATTGATAGCTATGTTAAAGATCTTGCAAAAACAAGTCATTTTGCAATATGTGTCCATTAACAGTGTCCTACCTATTTCCTGTTTCTGACTGCACCATCCACCTTGAGCCACTCTTGACAATTGGTGAAGAACAATGTCTGTTTAGAAACACATTTTTTTTTATAATAGGACCTGTAGTATAGCTGCATATCAAGCAAAATGCCCCCAAAATTCAAAAGCATGACCCTTGAGCCACTTTGGACAATTGTGAAGAACAATAGTCTGTTAGAAACAAAATTTTTTTTATAATAGGACCTGTAGTATTTGCTGCATCTCAAAGCTGCATGACCAAAAAAATATAAAAGGTGACTTCTCAGCCACTGTTAAACAATTGTGGGACGAAATGCAACTTAGATGCCCACATTTTCTGTTCCAAAGGACATGATGTGTTGTATACTCTCACAGCACACATGACCCCCAAAAATTAAAATAATATTGGGGGGACTTCTCAGCCACTATCAAAAATTGTGAGGGAGAATTGCCACTTAAACGCCACATTTCTGTTCCAATAGGACCATAATTATACCTGTATCTCACAGAAACATGACCTCATAACCATTGACAATGCGAAATATTCTAAAGATTAAAGTGAGTAAATGGAATACGGTGTTGTATGAAACTGCTGTCTTTTACAGTCTCCTCCAGCAAAAACCAGCAATAATGAAACTGTTTGGGAAAGAGAATAAAAATAGCAGTAAGAATATGATCATTTTAAAAAATAGTTTTCACGAGTACATTTACTGTTTGAAGAGGATGTGAAGTAGGACCGGCAACTAATCGGTGACCTCGGCAATTGGGGCCACAACATCATCAGAGATCCATGCCTGATCTTGATGAAAGTCAAACGATCCACATTATCTGTGGAAAAGCCGGATGCTTTTGTCTGTAATGAATCTCCGGCTGTGCTGAAGGTCCGTCAGATATGACGATGGCTGCTGGGCAGGCAACACTCTATGGCGTGGCGAGCAAGCTCGGGCCATTCTTCCATTTTGGTACTAGAAGTCTATTGGTCGGAAACACATGCAAAAACTTCGGTGTTGAGATGCAGATAGTGTGACACCTGATCTTAGCTGGTCTCTGTGTGTTGGATGTGTGCCCTGCGTGCATGCGTTGGTGGAGTGGTAAAATAAAGATTGACTGCAGGTCACCCATTAGGCTTCAGCCACCTTGCATCGCTACTGCTGCTGCCACTACGGCTGCTTGGCACTTACTGCTGTCACGTCGTGATTGTTGTTACACGTGCATTTGGGGAACGTGAACAGACGCAACAGATGTTTTCAGTTGATCAATCAGCACGGTCTCCATTTCCTGCATTTTACTCTCCCCTCTGTATTTGGGTGGGTGGAAGGAAAGTGCTGAGTTTTTGTTTATGTACGGGGATCAGGAGGGTGGCGGACCCAGTACTGTTGTTCATTTTGATGGCCTTAATGCGAGGATCATGTTGGATTAAATGGAGCAATCCAAGCACTCATGTTGAGGATGGAGCTTGACTTTCCCAAGCCTATGGGTCGAGGCGGCACATAGCAAACTGATCTTCCTCATCTTCCTCTCGCCTCAAATTCGCTCCCAACCTCTTTCCAAGGCAGGGACGTCGGTAACGTCGGTGTCTAGGAAATACTTTACCTCTCCTCCTCCGCTGCCCTCCGGCCACGAGCTTCAACCACAGCCTGCTTGCCTGAGATGATGCACCTGAGGCTGATGCGCCACCTTGCACTAGCCTGGACCCTGAACCCATGCCTATTGAAGCCGATGAAATTGTGAAACTGTGGGCCTTGTGGATTGACGGAGGAGAAAGGCTCTATGTCGCAATCTGTGTCATCTCCTTCTCCGTCATGGCGGGACCTGTTGTTTCAGGTGTTCCAACGATGCCGTTCAGAACTAAGATCACCAACACTGCTCATGCGGACAAGGGCATTGTCCGCATGACCACTTTGGTGGCTTCTATCAAATCTGGCAAGGATGGTGAGAGCTTCTTTCTCCTGCCTCCACTTCGGTGGCTCAACCCCCAAGGTCCGCACCGTGCTTGTCAGGCCATGTGTCACTTCGTACTGCGTAATGGCATTGCGCTTGCTGCCACATATCGCTGGAGCATGTGGAGGGTGAATTCCAGCGTGTTGCCACGTCGAACATGAGACGGGTTGACGAGGGAGAGTGTGAGCTCTGACGCTGCTATGACTCGCAGCCAGGCGGGGAAGCAGGGGTGCGAACGGCGGGACAGTGCGAACTTAGACTTCGAGCCTTCCTCGGCAGGCAGTCCAGACCCGTGTAGCTCTTTAGAAATTTCTGGACGACAAGGTTCATCGACATGTGCAGGACAAGGGTTGTGCTCCAGCATACCGATCTTATCGGGCGGCCGAGATTTTCGCCCGTTATCGACAACCCACCTTGCCTGGCACAAGGTTCTTGTCACCCCAGCCAGCGCTCGGTCTCGTGCGGAGAGCCGTACACAGCTCCTGACCTGTGTGAGGACCGGTCCTCCAAGACAGATTTAATTTAACAAGCCTTGGTATTCTGGGCACGTTGATGCCACCAGAGGACCTTGGGGGAAAGAACCCTGACCATCTGCGGTTTTGAAGAGCGTGCGCCGGAGCCTGAGAGCACACCGTCACCCCCCAGAGACATACACCCAGACTCTCCAGTGAGCTGTCACGGAGATATAGCGGCCTTGGCCGTGCTTACTAGTCCATGTGTCGGTGGTCAGATGGACTTTTCCGGCCACAGATGCAGACAACACGTTGAAATTTTAGATGGACACGTGGCTGGCTATGGTAGGGACGGCATTTCTGGCAAAGAGAAATGCCTGCTCGGATTCTGGTATTGGGGACAGGCATAGGGCATGAAGTGGTGGAACCCATCTGTGTCCACTCAGGACGGAAAGGCAAATTTCCAAGGCCAAAAGCCTGGCAATGCCGACATTAGGCTTTTGGCTTTGGGATGGTTTGGGTTAATGTGTTTCTTCTGCTCCAAACCGGGAAAGACAGAAGGCTGCTGCAAGACTGGCTGCTCGTACGGCGTGCAGGTCATCCCAATCTGAAGGGAGGAGAAGGGGTAGGATGTGTCTTGGTGGGTGCTGTTGGTACTCGGGCGACGGTGTAGGCTGAGCGGAGGCTGATCCCTGATCATGACTCTGAGGAGACATGGGCAGCAGAGGAAGCTTGAGTGGTGGCGGAGATAAGGAGGAGGCGGAGTCCAGCAGGGGTGACAGTGGTTGGAGGCCCCGGCGTCGGTCTGGCCTTTTTTGGCCAAGAGTTGCATCCCATTTCAACTATGCATTTGCGCATGTGACTAGACATGTTGGTGTGGTTCAACACCTAGGTTCTTGGCTCTACTTATGCGTTTTCGGCAGAGGCGGCGTATGACATCGTTGGGTGAATCAGAGGCTTGCTCAAAGACAGGCCCATGCTTGAGAGGACCTGGACCTTTTTGACGGCGATAAGCGAGGAGCAGGTTTTGCGTGACCGTGGCTTGCGCGGAATCGTATCAGCGGGACTTCTGCGAACCGCCTCTCCTTTTGAGGGGAACCCGTACTGACACTAACCCATGTCTTCCTCCTGTTCCAGTGCGATGAAGCGTCGCAGCAAATTCTTGCGGAAAAGACACGTTGGATCCGCAATGTCGTCTTTAAAATCCCCATCATCAACACATGTGACTTTGTCGTCCTGACATTCTGCCCCTTCCAGGAGCTGCGGGCTTAACAAGCAAGAGGGACTGCAAGGCGTTGCGATTGACCTGCTTCCTTCTCCTCCTCTGATGGGCATCAGTAACTGGGCGTCAGGCAGAGAAAATCATCTCTTTGGCCTCTTGATCTTTTAACATGTCTTCTGACCCCAACCGCATTTTGTCATCAAAGAGTCTTCAGAAAATGGATTATCCAGTGGTGGGTAACACGAGTTAACATTTGGGGGGCTGCTTCATGTTGACGGATGCTGGTGAAGCTGATGCCGACTTTTGGGGCCGTGACTGGGAGGACGAGGAGGTAAGATTGCTGGATGCAGGTTGCATTAACCAATGAAGGACAGATTGGGACGCTGTTCATTACTGAGATTCACTGGGCCCTGACAGCGATGAAGGGCCTGACGGTCTGCAATTGACGATCCGTGGCATGCGTGTTGCGCCAGCACTGGAAGGAGCGCCTTCTCTGTACCTTTACCTCCATGCCTCCCCCACTCTTTGCTCGCTTAACACTGAATTTCGCTCCATGTCAGAAATATAAAAATTTGAGAGGTATGGAAGAGTTTTGGAAAGTATCTTATTAAAAGACAGCAATTAACAGCGTATTCCTCAATCCTCAAATCAAAACAAAAATTGTGGATTCAAAATTTAACTTCGCCTAAATGGTAGATCTATCAAACAAAAGCTTGACTGACCAAAAGTGAAAAAAACACCTGTCTGAAATGTATGCGGATAATAAAAGGTATTTTTGCACCTTTCAATTCACCTGTGGTTACTAAAAAATTGCTTTTTTAAAATTTAATGAAAAGTGTCATAAAAAAGGGGGGGCCCCTAAAAAAAGCCAAAAAAATTTTTTTTAAAAGGGGAACGTTTTTCCTTTGGAATGTATTCCCTTTTTTTTTTTGGATAAAAAAAGGTTTTTTTTGGCCCCCTTAAATTCCCCTGGGGTATAAAAATTGCGTATTAAATTTTAATAAAAAGTGTTATAAACAAAACTGGCCTGGGAAAAAGTGAAAAAAAGTATTGAATGATTCGGATAATAAAAAGGTATTTTTGGCACTTAATTCCCCTGTGGTGCTAAAAATTTTGCGTATTCAATTTAATGCAAGTGTCTATAAAAAAAGTGGTGCCAAGTGAAAAAACAGTATCTGAATGTATTGGATAATAAAGGTTTTTTTGGCACCTTAAATTTTATGGGGTATTCAAAATGTGATTCATTTTAATGAAAGGGGCTCAAAAACAAACTGAGGGGCCCAAATAAAAAAAATTTCTTAATGAGGGTTTTGGGTATTTTTTGGCCCCCCCTTCAACCCCGTGGTGAACCCAAGGGATTCAAAAAAAAAAAGGGCAAACAAACGGGTGGAAAAGGGAAAAAAACGTTCTAATTATTGGTATTAAAGGGTTTTTGGGCATTTTTACCGTGGGGCTACAAAATGCTGTATTAATTTTAAAATGCGTAAAAAACCCAAACTTCGCAAATTTAAAAAAAACTTTTTAAAAGTTTGATAAAAAATTATTTTTTTGGTTTTTAATTTAATGGGGCAAATTTTTATTAAATTTAAAGTGAAGGTGCTAATGAACAAAGTGTGTGCCCCAAAAGTAAAAAAAAACGATCTGAATTTATTGGATAATAAAAGGTTTTTTTTTGGACCTTTAAATTCCTGGGGTAATACAAATTTGGATTCAATTTAATGCAGGGGGCTAAATAACAAATGGGGGGCCAAAGTGAAAAAAACGTATCTGTAATGTATTGGTAATAAAAGGTATTTTTTTGGCCCCTATAATTCACTGTGGTGACTACAAAATTGTGTATTCAATTTAAGTGCAAGGTCCCTTTTAAAAAAAAGCTGAGTGCCAAAAAAGTGAAAAAACCGTATTTAAAGTATTGGAAAATAAAAGGTATTTTTTGGCCCCTTAAATTCCCTGTGGGGGCCCAAAATTGCTGTATTACATTTAAGGGGAAAGGTGCTCAATAACCAAAGCTGTAGGCCCCAAAGTGAAAAAAAAGTTTGTAATTATTGGATAAAAAAAAGGTTTTTTTGGCACCTATCAACATGTTGATAAAAAATTGTGATTCAATTTTAAGTGCAAA
>JAODAL010079790.1:0-12458 GCA_025379985.1 Phyllomedusa bahiana | reverse complement strand
GGAATTTGTTTTATGGAGAAATCAAGTCTTGTTAGACATGACAGAATTCACACAGGAGAGAAACCTTTTTCATGTTCAGAATGTGGGAAATGTTTTCCAAATAAATCACATCTCGTTACACATGAGAGAACTCAAACAGGAGGGAAAGTGTAATGTTCTCTAAGAGGGAAATGTACAGAAAATTTAAACTTTGTTGAGAGAAGTCGCACAGATTTTAGAAAATGTTTTATTATTAAAGCAAACTTTTGATGTTTCAACCCCTGAAATTGTTCACAGATATTAACCAGCCAATAACAATGTTTTTTCAGTACAGGCTTTTGCGGGCATTTTGTGCTTTCTCACTAGCTTATGCTTTCAAATCCAGGGGCTGGTCTCTCCTCCCATAGGCGTGACTTCCCTCACTGAGGAGTGGTGACATCATCACACCCTTTTCCTGCTCCTTCCTGAGTCATTATCATCATTCTGTGTGAGCAGTGGAAGTGAGGCAGGTCACCGGCTCAATACGCACCCTGCAGTGTATCTCAATCCTGGCGAGGCTGTCACCTCCCTCCCAGGCTCCAGTCCTCGTAACCAGAACACCTGTACTGGTGTAAACAGTTATAAATACAGTCTGAAATGATGAAACAAATGTGAGAAATGCAAACTACAAACAGTGTATAAGACTGTGTTATATAGGTGAGGAGAAAAAAGTGTATAAGGCTGTGTTATATGGTTGGGGAGAGCAAAGTGTATAAGGCTGTGTTTTGTTTTTGTTTTTTTTTAATTGACAATTTTTGTTGATTTTTCAATTATTGTGACAAAAAAAGTAAACCAAAAACGGTGCAAATTGACACTGAGGAATATAGTACAACTATACGTTCATGTTTGAATCAGGCATTGAACATATGCATACAAACCAAAACAGAAATAACCACCTTGAGACTGCCTAATTGACAAGACTTACATGGTTACTCATTAACAATAAGATCAAACAGACTTCCAAGCCCTCAACAAAAAAAAAAAAACAGCATAAATACAATATAGACGCAGACATGTAGGACAAAAGGGGAAAGGGTGGGAGTGGGGGGGAGTGGGGGGGTTGGGGGTGGAAAGAAGGAGGGGGTCTGGTCAAGATGGTCCACAAAGGCTGTGCAATGTCCCAAGCGGGACCAATTTTTAATCAAAAAAATCAATTTGTCATGGAGCACAGGGCATTAAAACTCCATTCGCCTGCCGTGTTTCTTCTGTCTGTGAGCCCTCTGACCATGAGATCACGCCCACTACTTGGTGGGCGTGGTCTGCCTCCATCTACCTGAAATTAGGACAACTACCTGCTCCTGTGAGGATATGAAACATCAGTTTTGGAATTCCTGTTTTAGAAACACCCTTTGACCGCCCACTCAGTAGAATAGTGAAGGGTCCAATGGGATCCTCACCCCCCAAATACCTCAGCTAATAACAGCTAAAGCTCCCTGACCCTGTGACCAAAAGGGTTTGAATAAAATCGGGCAATCCCAAAAAAATTATTGCGGCAGCCGTAAACCCACTGATGAGCAACATCCGCCAGCAATATAACCGATGAGCTGGTTTCCCATTTGTCAGTACCTCTCCCTCCGTGTAAAATGGTACCAAAGATTAGTATTTGTATAGATTTTTCTTTATGCTGGATGGAAACAGAGGATTTTCGCCCCGCTGCTCTTCCAGATCACCCTGCCTGGCCATGAGGGGAAGGGTATTTCCCCTACCTAAGTAGCTTTTCCCCACTTGGCCATGTATTTGTGTGTGGGGGGTTCGGCAGAGAGGCCGGGTCTGAGAGAATGGAGTAGATCGTGGAAATGAGGACCCCATAGGTAACTGTGGGGCCCTGGCCCCCGCCCCCGCCTGTACAAATACAAAGTTTGCTCGAAGGAGGTCAGGGATCTAGAGGGTAGAATTGGCCAAAGCATGAGACATGAGGTGAGTTATCTGGAGTAATGAAATCGGGATCTCTCAGGTAGATAAAAAGAGTCCTCTGAACTGAATGTGTCAAAAAACACGGAATATGCAGACAAGCAGAGGAAAGCAAGAGGGCCCCTGTCCTCCTCCCCTACCTGCCCTAAGCAACATCCCCAAAATATTTATCGGAATAACCTGCCCCAAGCCACGGCCTTGCTACAAATCCAGATGAGCCAGCAGGGAAAAGGGGTGTGCACATAAAGATGCCATAGGTGAGGCTTTGGAAGCTAGCTGAAAATCTGGTCCCTGCACTGATTCCATATCTGCCCGTACACTTATTTGGAGACCCTAATAGGTATCATCCAGGTAGTGGAGAGGCTTTAATGACCCATAGAACTGCATAGGGGGTGGCACAGCTTTTTCTATCTTCCATCCACTTGTTTTATGCTCGAGGGATGAACCAAGGCTGTGGATACAAAACCAAGTGGGTGTCCCAATAGTAGTTGAGGATATTAGGAACCCCGCCAATCCCCCACGCCGCCTACTGCCATCATAACACTTTTGGCCACCCTATGCCTGCCCTGGGCCCAATACGAATCTTAGGAAAGGCTGGCCAGTATGGAGCGTACTCACTCAGCGTGGACCATTACCGGGAGAGTCCTCGAATAGGATAGAGGAGTTTGGGAAGAATGGCTATTAGACCGAGTTAATTTCTACCAAGAAAGAGAGGGGAAGCGATGCCACCTATAGAAGGAATCTTTCAATTCTTTAAAAAGGGGAGGGAAATTAGCGCCTAAAGAATAGGGAGGGATATTGGTCTGTGATCCCTGGATGGGGCCCAGTATTTGAGCTATTGGGTTTGCCCACTCTGTAGGAATTAATTTATTTTTGGGAGGAGGATAAGACCTCAGGGGCATGTTGATTGGGAAAGGGGGGGAGGGGGGCCATCTGTCTTTGAGCGTGGTTGATCTATAATCCCAGAGTAGAGCCTCCTAAATTCAGCAAGAAAGTGCATGAAGGGAAGGCAACTGTGGTATGTAACGGCTCAGTCCAGGGTCAACAAAAATATCGTCCCGAATTAGGGACAATGTAAACTCCTTATCATCCCTAATCTTTATTAAGCCCTTGATATCAATCTGGTTGTGCCCTAATGCCGGCTGCAATAGGTTCAAATGCCTATGCACAACGCAAAAGGATGTGGGAGAGTGGCATGCCCTGGTCTATTACCATTTTTAAATTCCAAAGGTATCGAGGATAATAGTGAGAGTGAGTTTAATGACGCCGAGGGAAAGGAGTATAATAAACCTCTGAAACCTGACCTGCTTGCTGCCAGGAAATGGGACCAGAGAACCCTTATGCCGAGAGTTGCCCTCAAAAAGGAACAGCCACTGCATCCTATCAAAGGCCCTTCTCCCGATTTTCCTCAGCATCTAGGCTGAGGAGTAAAGGCCTCTCCATTGGTGGTTAACAGCATCCACCAGGTTAATAGTGCGCCTCGTGTTATCCTCCCCCCCTGCCTGAAAGGGACGAATCCTACCTGATCCCTGTGTATCAGTTAAGGGAGCCAGAGGGTTCAGTCTGTTGGTATAAATCTCTGTCAAGAGTTGAGCAACGCAATCGGGCGGTAACTACATGTCCGCTGGGTCCCTTCCTGTTTTTGTGGATCAAAGTTATATTCGAATGTTACATGGAGTTGGGATTGGAGCTCCTCCCAGAAAAATGAGTATAGAGTTTGTCTCATCAGCTATGCGGGGGTTAAAATATCTGAATAGACTTAAAGTACAGATATAGGGTAAGAGCTCCATCTGGCCGGCTTGGGCCTAGTAATAACACCGGACGGAAGGGGCCCTTAAAATGACATCATCTATTATCTCTATTTCCTCTAAAATTGAATGGGAGCACCTAAGAAATCCACCGCCTCCGTGCGGAGCGATGGCAACGTGTTATTTTTCGTAGAAATTCCCAGATAAGGAGACTGGGCTCCCATTCATTTGCCTGGAAGGGGCCGAGGGGCATCGCCATAGAGTTCTAGAGAAACAACCAGGAAGATTTAAGCAATGGACATTGGGTCAATACCTCAGTGTACCCAACCTGTCCTTAAGTGGCTTTGATGCATTGATATTTTTATTGATAGCTCTTACTGAATCCTCAGTGCCTTGCTAATCAAGCGGTGGGGCTTTGTACCCATATTCATACAATCCTCTATGTTTCGAGTAAAGAATGAGCTTCTTCTCGCACACCTTTTCCAGGGCTAAATCCTTAAGGCTATTATTTCGGACTGAGATACTATAACGTCCTCAAAGTTTTGAAACCCTAGGGCATAGTGCATTTTGGCTTCCAGTCCCTTTAGGAGGGTGCGTAATCTGTGTGGAACATTCTGCGTTATCCTATTTAAAAAAAAAAAGCTTTAAGCATGGTGCCTAGGGCAAATGCGATTTCCTCTAAAGACTTTAAAGACTATAAGACTGTCCTTATGTGCTTCCCAAGGGAAACGGATGGTTGCAGAGACAGAACCCACATTTTAGGATCAAAATAAGGGATCTGGAGACGACTCAACATAGTGCAACTCTCCTTCCATCGAAGGCTGCCTTTTTAATGAGTGTTTCAATTCGACCTCCCAATGACATAGGGCCCGCTGAGCTGGAGCGAGGCAGATACTTAATTGACCATGACTGGGCGTGGATCCGACCATGTTTATGGCTCAATGAGGGAACCCCTGTAGAGCCCTAAGTTGGGGGGTATTGGGACAATTATCAAGATTGCCCAAAAAAGTAAACAAGCCTATGTGGCGTTTGATGATGGTGGGAGAAAAAAGAAGAAAACTCCTTACAACTTTTAGAATGATAGGTATCCTCCCATAGTCGAGACTAGGACCGTGGGAAGGCGAATGAGCTATTCAAAAGGCTTTGACAATCTGGCAAGATTATGATTTGGGTCTTTCCCATTTTTCCCTTTTTCTTCCCTTCTCCACCCAATATACATCCATCTATCCATGGCTTCCTAGAGAAAAATCATAATTAAAGGTCCCCCCCCAAGGAGCAAGGGTCTTGCAGAGGAAAAACTTTGCTAGCTTAGAAAAACCCTATTTGTAGGAAGGGGACCTGGTGAGAACATTTGGCGCATACACGATTGCAAAAGATGAAGATCGGTTTTGTTGCCCTCAATGTATCTTTTAAGGATGATGTACCAACCCCCCCCCGTAAAATGTATCCTACCCCAGGAACCTTACCTACCGAAAACCAAGTACCCTGCCCTTCGTCCCTGCCCCGGGTCAGCCAAGCTGAAGCCTCAGACCCTTCAACTCTACAGGTGTTTTTGCTATTATATAAAATAACAAAAATAACCCCTCCCTCTGGTGCCCCGCTTCCTGTCGTCATTAAATGCAGAAAAAAAAGAAAGTTCTGTGGAGTAAAAGGCCGATCAAAGCGAATGGACCTTGGAGTCAAAGTGGTATTCCTAAAAAACCCAATGTCGCCGTCTGCAGGGGGTACACGTACATATTCCTGTCTCTCAGGCCACAAAGACCTATACTCTTGCTTAATGTTAGAGTTAAGACCTTATATAAAACATTAAAGAGACACAACGTTCCATATCTCCCCTCCTCCTCCCGAGTTGATGGGGACTACCTTAGATGAGTAAGCCAAAAAAGGGGATCTGTCCCCAGAATAGTAGACTGCTAGAGATCTAAAACAAAAAACTAAAAAAAAAAAAAGATCTAAACCAAAAAACCGGCAACCCTGAGGAGCCCAAAGATGTAAGAGAAAGAAAGATAAGAAAGTTGGGTGTGAGAGGGGAAGAAAAACTGGGGGAGGTGGGAGACAACAAAAAACACCACCAGGAGAACGGTTGGCGACACAGAACAGACCATACCCAACACAACAAGAGCAAAACAAACAACTCTGTTATAACATCCTACAAATAACAAACCAGCAGCGAAATGCAGAAGGAGTACCAAGGACAGAGGAATAATATCACCCCTGACCCAGTCGCCTGCACCAGTCTCATATCTTAGTTAAACCTTTTAAGATCCGCAAGTGCGCTCGGATATTGGGGCTCGGCAGGATAAAGGGTCGTCCTACTGATGTCACCTAAAGAAGGGGTCCGTCAGGTGAGGCCCCCCCACCTAGGTAGAAAAAAAAAAAGCGTCTCAAGAAAGTTCCCCCCGCCAGAAGGGCATGGAAGGAGAGAGATGATTCCGAAGCGAGCAAATGTAGCGTCACAACAAACACTGGATAAAAAAAAAAAAAAAAAAAAAACCAAAGCTTGTGAGGCAAACAGCTAGCTGTCCCTATCCTTAGTACAAATAAAATAAACTTCATAAAGCCCTATAAAAATGCACGAAGGGTGATAATGAAAGCTTCTAGATGGGTGCATGTAGCTCCAGAGAGAGAGTGGACGGTTGGTATGAAGAATGGTGTGCCCTCCAGTCAGCATGAAAGGTCCCATATTCAGAGCAAGCGGGGTGGAGAAGCGCCCGGTTTCTGCTGAAGTAGGGGCCCTGGATAGTTAGTCCCTTGAGCGAGTTCACCAAAAATCACCACCATTCCCATACTGTTGGTTGTGGAGGTGGGAGCACGGACAGTTTCCCAAACGTCCAACTTTGGAGTAGGGATTTTCAGGGTATTGCATAGAAATTATAACATGTCGGGAGGTCAGCAAAAACAACGGAGAACACAGTAGCGAAACCCATAAGGGCGAGCCGAGAAGCAAATGGAAAAAATGCCACCAATAAAGGATAAAAATACGATTTTTATTTTCTCTTTCAAGAATGCAAGCAGGAGGGGAGAGCGGTCTGCAGGGGAGTCGTCGCTTCTCTGCAACGTTATGCCAGGGAGAGGTCAGTAGCGACGATTCTGAAAAGGAAGTCCCCTGATTATAGTCTGAATGGCTTTGCGTAGGGGCGTCTGTGCTTCCCTTTCCTCTTCCTCCATTCATTGCTTTCTTTCATCACCGAGTTGTCATGTAGGCAGCAGTATAACAATCCCTGGGAAGCGGAGAGGAGGCCCTTTGGTCGGATAAGCCGCTCTGTTGGCTCGTCAAGCATAGTATTGTGTGACTGGGCAGGGTATAGCACACCAAGAATTCGGTTAATAATAAAAGATGTTCCAGTGAGGGGTCCTTTCTTCAAGTCCTCCACCACCCTTGTGGTTTCCATCCCCCTCCTTTCCGGGAAGCCCCCTATACCCTAATGTTGGTTTCCTTTCCAAATGTTGTGTTATCCTCAATCCTCCCCCTCTATCCCAGCGGCGGTCCTGGCGGGGCCCGCGTGTTTTCTAAATCCTCTGCCACATTCTTTCCAGCACCCAGACCGTGGACTAATTTGCGCATAGATAGAAGGGTTATTTGGGAGATTGTTGATCTGTCGCGATGGATTATCATTGACCTCCATCATAACGTCATCAAAATATATTGCGTTCACGCGGTTAAGCATTTTGCCGTAAATGTCTCCTGCCTATTGAGGCATACTCCTCTCTGCAGGGCTGCCCTAAACCTCCCCTCTGAGACGACCAGCAGCCCACCGCATCTCATTATGCCCAGTATAGGGAGATAGCAGTGAGTTGTTGTATCAATTCAGTCCATGCATGGTGGTCCAGGAAATGAAGGACTGCGAAGAGGGCGGATGAAGGATGCATGAGAGAAATAAGCCTGCCTATGAGGATACTCCCTGCCAGACACCTGAGTATGTTGAGCATGAGGCTGGTATAATGCTTGGGGTCTAAGGCATGTCAGATGCCGCCAGAAGCCAGGAGGAGATGAGTCCAGGGCTCTGATAGCAGGAGAGGGGGGACTGGCCACGACCGAAGCTGTATGAGGGGGCTGGGTGCTTTCGGGCCTTGGCCCAGTGCTGATGGGGGGCCTGCACGTCTCCAGCATTGCGGGTAGAGGGGGGGTTCTCATTTCTGAGCAGGGCCCTGTACCTAGAACCTCATAGCCGTACTGGTGAGGGTTCCGGCTCTCGCGGCCGTGCTGGGGAGGCAAGCCGCGGCGTCCTCTGGGTTGTGGCTCTCCAACCCTGAAACTCCCAACAAACCGTCAAACATAAAAACTCTCCGGGCTGAGGCTGTTTGGTCCCCCTTCGGGCGTGATGCCGCGCTTCAGGCGTGAGGAGATCGCATGCGGTTGATGGCTGGGCGCGGGCTCACGTGGTAGGGGCAGGCCCGCGATGGCGGCGTGGCTGGCTGGATGCGCCGCGCCAGAGAGATGGAGAGAGACGGCGAACGGAGGTAGGGATCTAGCAAGCAACCCCCCCGACTGGCCCGTCGACCGAAAACCGGACGCTCTCCTCAGATTATTAGGCGGGGCGGCTTGTCCTGTCTTTTTGTTCTTTTTATTTCTCCTCCCATCAAAGGCCTTTGAGGATCCGCTATGGCTGCTGTTTGGGATTGGGTAGCTCAGCTAGGGCTGGCGGGCCATTCACTGCACTTCGATCCTATCCGTCACAACGACACGCCTGACGCCCCCCCACCCCCAGCGCTGTGTTTTAAAGAATAGGTGAGGAATATAAAAGGAAGGGTGTGCTATATGGTGTGTTTATAATTTTGGCAGATAAAGAACCGAGAAATTGCCCCAGAACCTTCCCATAGAGAGAGCTGTCACACTTGTGAGAGGACAAATGCAACTCAACAGCCTCACACAGCTCAGAAGGATAGGGAAGACAATGAAACCAGACAAGACAGCCACACCTAGCAAGCTCGGACCATTTTCCCACACAGTTTAGGGGAAGTGAGAACACAGATGGGCAGGAGGGCCAACCCACAGCACAGGGGAAGTATCCCAAACTAGGGGTTTGAACAAATTATCAACAGCTATCACAGCAAAGTGGGTGTGGCCCAGCCATTTTTTTTGGTGTAGAACACAGATTTGCTAATAGGCCTAACTTAATTATTTAGGTAATAAAAAGGGCAATTGCAAAAGTGGTTTTTTTTTACTGTCACCATCATTACAGATAAGATTTTGTAGTGAAATATCCCCTTTAGGGTTTCTGTTCACTTTAAAAGGGGATTGTCTCACTACAAAACATATTTAAAATAATGAGGGGGACCAAAAAATCTAAGCATGTCCACCCCTTTTTTTCCAAAACAAGGTGTTTTAGGGTTTTAAAAACGGTTTTTTTTTTTTAGTGTTTTAAACTGTTTTGAGCCCGGTTGGGTTACGCCCCCCCCCCCCCCCGCCCCCTTTAAGGGGGAACAACTTGAGGTATTGCAGGAGAGGGGGGGTTGCGGACGGGACCCGCGGGGGGGTGCCCAACATGATATAAACACCACAGTTGGGAGTAATGCTTTAGAATGATTCCACTGACACAATACTCAGAAATAGCTGCGGGCAGGCTTATTTGAGCATTAAAGTCAACTGTTAGGATCCCCCGGCCTGGACGTGCCTCCCTGCCAAGACGTTGCCCGCCCCTTTCCCCCCCCGACATGGTTTTTGTGATGTGAGAAGACAGAAATCAAGCACGCTGAGATGAGAAAGATGTCCTTGTAGTAACAGGTAAAATACCTTACCAATAGGGGAAAAATGTAAAATATAACTTTTATTACATAATAATAAAACCCTAAAACCCAAAAGACCAACACTAAAACCTAAAACATCAAGATGGGCAATTAAACAAAACCCCAATAAACCCTTTCCCCTCAGTTACCCTAAACCTACTGAAAAACGAGTATTCGCCCCCCAAAAAGGTCGTTCCCGTCCGGAACCTTAAAACCCTAAAATATTAAAACCCTAAAAATTCCCTTCCCAACATTTTCAACTTTCCCCAATAACTTAAAGAATTCCTCAGGGGACTTTTTTTTGGGGAAAAAAAGGGGGGGGGGTATACACACTGACAAACACAAATATTTTCTACAGTGGGGTATTTGCATTTAAACAATAACAAAAAGCAACCAACTACACCAGGAAAAAATACAATGGCTTAATGTTTAATTCCCCCAAACAAACACTAAGAATTCCAATACATCCCCTATATATTTAAACCAAAAAAAAGCGACACTTACCAATCAATAATATTTTTATGGGGACCGTATTAATAACAAAACAGCCTACCTTAGAATGGGTGTCCCCTATACTAAAAAAGGATACAAACCATGACAATTCTCAATTTAGATGGAAAACATATCTAGAAACAAAAAAATAAATACAGTGAAACAACAAAATTATTTAATATCTAGGGAAATTTAAATAAACTAAAATATATTTCCTCTTGATATGGATAAAGACACCCGGTTTCCCCTAAACTGCATAGCGAAAGTGCTTACAGCAGTCAATGCACTAATACCAAAAATACCGGGTGCGTCTTACTTTTCCCCAAATTTTTAGAGGGGCCGCGCCCCTATCAAAACCCCACAGTACAGCCAGTGAAAAACAGTCGATACTGCTCCGCAAAAAAACGCCGAACGCGACCACACTCCGCCTAAGAATCTGCGTCCGTCACCCGGGGAGGTGACTCTCTAAATCCCCGCCACTTTTTAGGGGAACAGTGGGGTCCCTAGCCCTCACTCAACATAATGAACCGATCACTGAAATGTTTAAATTTTGGGGAGCTTTTCAACCTGCGTGTTAAATAACACCCCAGCTGAAGCATGAAAGCGATATTAAAACCCCTGAATGTAAAATCATCACATTATTTAAAGCCAACACAAAGACCAATAAAGGGAACCTATTTTTTAAACGGAGGCCTAATTTTAGATCTCCCCATGAAACAAATTTATCTTAATAGCAATAAAAAAGTTAGATAAAACAGCTAAATCCAGAGTCATTCAATTCAAAAAAATGGGTCGAGTTTTTAATGTAACCCAAAAACTTTCCTTTGCAGCAATTCTTGTTCATGTCACCCTTCCAACCGTTTTTTTAAATTCATAAATACCTACCCACTCAAGCAATTTGCATCATAATAGTTTTATCAAATGTTTTTTTTTGGAACCCCCAGGGGCAATCCCCTGATGTCTGACACCCCAAATGCTCCAAACACGTCTACCAATTGGGCGTATGATTTTTTGGCCAAAAATTTTTAAATTTTACCGCACAGCGGGTTATTAAATAAACTACATTGGGGTTTTTTACATGTAAAGAATCATTATTTCACATTTTCTCTTTTCAAACCTCAAAGGCAGAGCACCCTACATATAGCACATGCAAATCTCTCACTTGATAAAGCCTTTTTGGTTTGGCTAAGCCACTTTCCTCTTGATGTCTAAAAAAACTATGGACCAGCCGGTCCTTCAAATTCCTCCCCTACTAAAGGTGATCTGGGGGATCTCACCAATATGCCCTTTTAAATATCAGTATCCATCTAAGGATATCCAATATGACATAGAAATCCCCTAACTTCCCAGCAGCTTTATGATATGTGCCTATTATCTGTGAAATTGTTCCTGATCCATTCCATCATTTTAAGGGGCTTTAAGTCCCTCTCCCCTTAAAACTAAGACATTTTGGAAAGGCCTTTCATAAGACGTAATCAGAAAAAACCCCGGTAAGAAAGCATTTCCTCAAACAACTGCTTTTTCACAAATTTTTCCTTTGTGGAACAGTTTTTTTTTGAGTCTTAAATACTGTTCAGGAGTTTTGCCCCTTTTTAGACATCCAGGGGGGGGATTTTCTCTCCCATCTTAATAAAGAATTTGCGAGTTTGGCTTTCTATAAAAACTTTTTGACCAAATTTTCCATAGATGCTTGGAAATCCTCACATCCAAAAAAATAACTCAATATTTACTCTGGGTTAAAAAAAATGAGACCCAAAGTATTGCTTTAATTCTTTAACCATTTGGGGCAAATTCCCTTTGTGTCCGTTCCAAATTTAAATACATTGTCTATAAACGGGCCCAAAGGGCAATTTTTTCTCCACAAATACCAGGGCTATCCCCAAAGACCCAAAAATTCTCCCACCAGCTGAGGTACAGATTAGCGTAACTAGGTGCGCTCGCGCTACCATTGCTGTACCCCAAAACTGGGGGAAACTTTACCCAAAAAAACAAAAAATTCCTTTTCAAGAAAAAGTAGCAATCTACCACAAATTTATTAGTTGTTTTTAAATTGGGGGGGCCACTGACTTCAAAAACAAGGAAACGCCTCAAGACCAAATTGTGGGGATCGACG
The DNA here is from genome assembly GCA_025379985.1 of Phyllomedusa bahiana. Taxonomy (NCBI): domain Eukaryota; kingdom Metazoa; phylum Chordata; class Amphibia; order Anura; family Hylidae; genus Phyllomedusa; species Phyllomedusa bahiana. The sequence continues at coordinate 449 of JAODAL010079790.1, read as the reverse complement.
TGTATAGAACTCAAATCAATATTGCCAGATATTTATTAACAACAAAAATACCCTCAACCTTAAGAAGACTGATTTCTCTCGGTTTTGAAGGCAATGCTTTAACAAACAGACAAAAAATTTTTTTTCCACATTACCCACAAATTCTGGGCCCCAAACTCCAACACCTGAACAAATTTTGGGCGTCCTTTTTTAAAGGGACTGTACCCTTGTGCACTTTTTGAAGGCTATAAAAACAAGCCACAGTTGGAAAATTTTGGAAAAAGAAAATAAACTCGATTCACAATTAACTAATACTACTCTCCTCGACAGAAACAATGCCGATTGGATAAGAACATATCAATAGAAAACTAGACCCCAATAAGATCTAGGAGAGGGAAGGGGAAGAGGGGACATCCCACATGAAATTTTTCCCCCTCGGAGGCACTTTTTTACTTTTATTTTTTAAAACC
>JAODAL010079789.1:0-12458 GCA_025379985.1 Phyllomedusa bahiana | reverse complement strand
AGGTATTGTTTTAGTAATGGGGGTTTTAATAATTTAGGATTTTTTTGAATTGGTAAAATTTAAATTTTAGTTTAATAGGTAACAACTCTTTTGTGTATCTTTGGGAGGTTCACTAAAAGGGATTGCTGTTTGTATGTAAAGATCTGCAAAACAGTCACTTGTATATACCATTACCGGGGCCTCCCTTTCCTGATAATCCTCGGGGTAGGGGCTGCATCACTCTCATCGCTATAGCTACAGACCTGTTCAATCTCTCTGATAGGCTGCCAACACTGGTTGCTATAGCTACAGACCTGGTGTCCTGAGCAGTTCATCACCGCAGGCCAGTAGTAGCCAGTAAAAACACCCCAGAATTCAAGGACTGAGGTAAGATGAATCGATGTACTGAGACAACCCCTTTAAAAGGGTTTTCTCATCATGCTGTTTCACTGAGTCACAGGCAGTTTTACACTCACTTTGTCTCCTCAGGCTGTGGGTGGTTATATAGCAGTGATTAGCATATTTAGCTTCTCTGTAACTAGCTGAGCCATTACACGGACAAGTGCAGGAGATGTTATCTCTTCAGTAAACTAAAGCAACATGCTGTGAAGACTGAAAACAATGGCTTATCTGTAATCTTGCTAGAGATAATTAGTTTGCTCCAGACTGAGCAAACCGTTCATAGTGATGCAACTCCCTGCTCTCTATCTAATCAGATAACAGCGTTATGGTCAAGCACCCAGGTTAGCATATAAACCTGTGTGCACATACAACATCTCTTATCTCGTGACTAAAATAAAATCTATTGACCAATGTATTTGGATGAAGTCTTCAATTATCTTTCCCTTTATATTGAAAGCTAATCTTTGTAGAGAAAACCCCCCTTAATTTGCTCCTGATCCAACCAGTGATATGGCAGTGGTGTACTATGCATGTGTGTTCTTGTATTTGAATGTAAAAATGGATCCTCCACTTGTTATGACTGATAGAAGGGACAACAGGTAGGTGACCGCCTAGGGCGCCTATCTCTGCTTATCAGTAAGGGGGCGCAAGTATAGAGAGTGCCAGCTGTTAGTTACAAGCACACCTATATCATCATGCGACCTACATTGGGACATCCCACTGATGTCTTACAGGTAGTCTGCGTCCTACAAGACCAATGGGCAGGGCAGGGAGCCTTGGGCTCCCTGCTTCATCATGCTTTTAACCATTTGCACGTCCTAAGAACACGCAAATAGTTGAATAAGTAACATCAACCCAACAATCCAGGGTACATGTCCTGGATTCCTGAGACATTCATAGTCACCTGGGTCACCTGGGGGCCCCACCAGTTTAGGGTCACTATACTGGTAGGGCCCCCAGGGCAACTGCTTAATATGCCCAATGGATAAGATGGCCCTAACTGTTGACCAGCTGTGGACCTCATGAGTTCTCCAACACAAACGTCTCTATGTGGTTCGCTTGTCACTGGACGGAGCTGCTTGTTCTGCTGATCTATCATTGTATTGTTTGCTCCCTGCTCTCTTCTTGTACATTGTGTTCTGTTTGTACTTTATTTTCTTCTTTATGATACAAATGACTATGAGTGTGGACCTCATGTGCAATGATCCATATGATGAATAGCTTTACAGAGCAGCAACGCCCTGCACAGCCATAGAGATAAATAGTAAATGTCTTGCTACCTTCACCCACCACTTGGGGGAGCTCAAGACAATTGGTTTTATTTAACTACTGTGCATAAGTCCTCTCGATCCAGCAAAACAAAATTCAATCTTTTATTGAGACATAGATACAGAAAACAGAGATAAATGGATGCTTGTGTACACTTACGCGTTTCTGACTCCGTATGAGTCCTTGATCACAGCTCGGTTTTATTTAACCCCTATGGAAGTCATTGGGAGCTGTATAAATCTGTATGTAGTAGGATACCCCTTACGGTAAGCAGAAGGAGGGCAAAGTGGGGTGTAAGGCAATGTGAACCCCTGTGGGCTGAAATTAGTGCTGCCTCGCTGAAGAGATCCAGCAGCAAATAACACAGGTGGGCACAATCCTTGCAGGTGAACACAAGCAGGCTTTAATTCCAAAGAGGCACTGAAGCTTGATGGTTTTAGTAATATATCCAGGTGCAAATATCTTCATGGTTGTCACTGGCAAATGGCAGTTCTAATGTGTTATATTTCGATGATAATACTGATGAAGTGTGTCTCCGCTGTCACAGATGTCACCAATGTCACAGATGTAGTGGATGTTACAGATGCAAGTCTTCTCTTGTACAAGAAGTCATCTGGCCTCAGCTATCCCCAGGCTGCTCCTTACTGTCACTGTAACGAATCATATTGCACACACTTTCCATGGCTTAATCAGTAGCAGTTCCTCACAATTTTGGTTTCATTTTAGATAGCACTGGACCAATCACACAGGCCAGGAATTCTCTTGCTTTTGTTTCCCTCAGCTTCTTCCAGTATTGTACTAGGGTGTCTGAGCCCCACCAGTAGAGCTAATTCTTGGGGCCCACCAATTGAGTTGATTCTTGGTGTCCACCAGTGGATTTGATTCTTGGGGCCCACCAGTGGAGTTGATTCTTAGGGTCCACCAGTGGAACTGATTCTTGAAGCCCACCAGTGGAGCTGATTCTTGATGACCACCAGTGGAGCTGATTCTTGGGGTCCACTAGTGGAATTGATTCTTGAAAGCCAAGAGTAGAACTGATTCTTGAGGCCCACCAGTGAAATTGATTTTTGGGGACCACCCTGAGTTGATTCCTGGGGCCAAAAGTGGAGTTTATTTCTTGGGCCACCAGTGGAGTTGATTCTTTGGGCCCACACATGGAGTTGATTCTTGGGGCCCACCAGTGGAGTTGATTCTTGGGACTCACCAGTGGAGTTGATTCTTGGGGTCCACCAGTGGAGTTGATTACTGGGGCTCATTAGTGAAGTTGATTCTTGGGCCCACCAATGGAGTTGATACTTGGAGACCATTAGTGCAGTTGATTCTTGGGGCCCACCAGTGGTGTGGATTTTACGGATCCACCAGTGGAGTTGATTCTTGGGGCCACCAGTGGAGTAGATTCTTGGGGCCACCAGTGAAGTTGACTCCTGGGGCCCACTAGTGAAGTTGATTCCTGGGGCCCACCACTGGAGTTGATACTTGGGGCCACCAGAAGAGTTGATTACTGGGGCCCACTAGTGAAGTTAATTCTTGGGGCTCACCACTGGAGTTGATACTTGGGGCCACCAGTGGAGTTGATTCTTGGGGGTCACCAGTGGAGGTGATTCTAGGGGCCAAAATGGGTTATTTTTGTACCCCCCAATGGAGTTGATTCTTGGGGCCCACCAGTGGAGTTGATTCTTGGGGCTCACCAGTGGAGTTGATTCTTGGGGTTCACCAGAAGAGTTGATTACTGGGGCCCACTAGTGAAGTTGATTCTTGGGCCCACCAATGGAGTTGATACTTGGAGACCATTAGTGCAGTTGATTCTTGGGGCCCACCAGTGGAGTTGATTCTTGGGGTCCACCAGAAGAGTTGATTACTGGGGCCCACTAGTGAAGTTGATTCTTGGGCCCACCAATGGAGTTGATACTTGGAGACCATTAGTGCAGTTGATTCTTGGGGCCCACCAGTGGTGTGGATTCTAAGGATCCACCAGTGAAGTAGATTCTTGGGGCCACCAGTGGAGTTGATTCTTGGGGCCACCAGAAGAGTTGATTACTGGGGCCCACCAGTGAAGCTGATTCCTGCGTTCTACTAGTGGAGTTGATTCCTGGGGCCCGCCAGTGAAGTTGATTGTTGGGGGCTATCAGTGGAGTTGAATCTTAGGGCTCACTAGTAGAGTTGATTCTTGGGGCCCACCAGTGGAGATGATACTTGGAGCCCAGCAGTGAAGTTGATACTTGGAGACCATTAGTGCAGTTGATTCTTGGGGCCCACCAGTGGAGCTGATTCTAAGGATCCACCAGTGAAGTAGATTCTTGGGGCCACCAGTGGAGTTGATTCTTGGGGCCACCAGGAGAGTTGATTACTGGGGCCCACCAGTGAAGCTGATTCCTGGGTTCTACTAGTGGAGTTGATTCCTGGGGCCTGCCAGTGAAATTGATTGTTGGGGGCTGTCAGTGGAGTTGAATCTTAGGGCTCACTAGTAGAGTTGATTCTTGGGGCCCATCATACAGCTTCTGGACATGCCTGCACTCTTGGTGTTTGCCTCTGTTCGTTGCTGTTCTACCTGAAAACCAGCATGGCAGACCCAGGGGCCCATCGAGGGTTTCCCTGCTCTTCTGTGGATCCACTCCACGCCTGGACGTTCCCCAACTTTGCAAGAAAACGCTACAGCTACGACATTTTGGAAGGAAATGCTCTACAAGGGATATCATTAGTTCATAGTACACAGATCTGGCGCCTGCAACAAACATATAAATAATACACCAGTGAATAAAGCAATCACAATGTGAATGCCCAACACACATATATGTTTATTAAAGTGATGATTAAGAGAGTATAAGAAGCTATTACAGATGTTTCATCCTAGGAGAGCAGCTTACAGGGTTACGCAATATCGGCACATGCAGCAACACAAGGGTGCAGTATAAATAGTGTCTCCATTACTGTCAGCAATAAATGAGGATAAGTTCCCACGTTGCGTAAGTCTCGTGCGAACAAAACCGTCCCCATATGTGGAGCATAATACTGGCAATTCTGCAGTTTTAGCAGCAACGTCACTGCATGTGAGTGCTATCCAAGAAAAAGGGGGGTTCTTCCGGGCTCCCGGAAGAGTCGGCAAGTCTCCTGAGCAACAATGGAAGTAGGGCTCAATCTTGCCCGCCTCCGCAGCAACGCCCTGTTAGTACCCAACCCAAGTTCGTACTGGCCCACTTGGGAATAGGAGAAACCCCCAGTGGGCCCTTAGCATGGTAGACCTGGAGCTGTTTTTTAACTGCATATACTTCCTCAGGAGAGGCTAAAAGCAAAAAGCAGAGTACAGGAGGCAGGTACAGTCATTACAGTGGGTTTTGTAGGGTTTGGCCCCTAAAATAAACCCCCCGGGTGGGACCAAAGAGGGGCCTTTCCCCAACTTTTGGGGTTTTTTCCCCCTTCCTAATAAACCCCAAACCCTGGGCCCTAGTTTACCCTTCTAACCGACCCGGGCAAGCCCCCCAACCCCGGGAACGGGGTAGTCCCCCCAAACCATTTCCCCTCAATGGCAGATGCCCAAAGTTTTAAAATGCCCCAAAGACAATGGGAATTCCCAAAACAAGTGACAGTACTGGAAGTGTCCAACTTGCTGGAAGGGGCTGATAAAATTCCAAGTCACCCTAGCCCCTAATTTTTCCCCCATGGAGCATGTGGACCCCCTGTTTGGGGGTTTTTGGCTCTATGCCCCTCCAGCCGCGTGGAACCCCTATGTGGTGTGGTTTAGGGGCCCCCCCCCGTGGGGGCCCCGGGGATGGTGTTTGGCTCTTGGTTTCCCAGCACTGTGGGCCCCTGGATGGGTGTTTGCTCAGGCCCCTCCAGCGCGGGGAAGCCCCTGGATGGGGGGTGTTGGCTTATGGCCCCCCACGCTGTGGGGCCCCTGGAGGGTGTGTTGGCTTATGGCCCTCCACGCGGGGGCCCCTGATGGGGGTGTTGGTCAAGGGCCCCTCCCCGCTGGGGCCCCGGGATGGTGGTGTTGGCTTATGGCCCCTCCAGCCGCTGGGAAGCCCGGGATGGGTTTTTGGCTTATGGGCCCTCCACCGTTTGGGGCCCCTGGTGGGGTGTTGGCCTAGGGTTTTTCCCAGCAGCTGTGGGCCCCGGAGGGGGTGTTGCCAAAGGCCCCTCCAGCCGGGGAACCCCCCGGGAAATGGGTTTGGCTCTATGGCCCCTCCAGCACTGTGGGGGCCCCTATGGGGTTTTGGGCTCATGGCCCTCCACAGCGTGGGGCCCCTGATGGGGTTTTGGGCTCAATGGCCATCCACAGCTGGGGCCCCCTGGATGGTGGTGGGCCAATGGCCCCCCCCAGCAGCTGGGACCCCTGGATGGGGGTGTTGCTCTAGGGCCCCCTCCCAGCTGTGAACCCCTGGATGGGTGTTGTGCTTATGGCCCCCCAAAAACTGTGAGCCCCTGGATGGTGGGGGCCTATGGCCCCTCCCATTTGGGGGACCCCCGGATGGGGTTTGGCTCAGGCCCTCCCCCCCCTTTTTTGGGGGGCAACCCCCCCCCCCCCCCCCCCCTTCCCCCCCCCCCCCCCAAAATTTTTCCAAAAAGGCCCCCAGCAGCTGGGGAGCCCCCTGATGGGGGGTGTTCTCTAGGCCCCCTCCAACACTGGGGCGCCCCTGGAGGGTGGTGTTGACTCTAGGGAACCCCCCCACCTGTGGAGCCCCTGGTGGGGTGTGACTCTAGGGACCCTCCAGCATTTGGGGGCCCCGGATGGGGTGTTGGTCTATGGACCCTCCAGCACTGGGGGACCCCGGAGGGTGGTGTTGACCTATGAACCCTCCACAGCTGGGGGCCCCTGGATGGGGGGTTTTGGGCTCTTAAACCCCCCAGCAGCTGTGGGCCCCGGATGGTGTATTGCCTCTAGGACCCTCCACAATGTGGAGCCCCGAAGGTGGTGTTGGCTCTATGGCCCCTCCAGCAGCTTTTGGGGCCCCGGAGGGTGGTGTTGGCTCTAAAACCCCTCCAGCAGCTGTGGAGCCCCTGATGGGGTGTTGGCTCTATGGACCCTCCAGCACTGGGGGGACCCCCCTGGAGGGTGGTTTTGGGCTCTATAGACCCTCCAGCACTTGGCCCCCCGGATGGTGGTGTTAGCTCAGGCCCCCCCAGCAGCTGTTGCCCCTGGATGTGGACCTCGGGATGGTGTGTTGGCTCTATGGCCCCCCTCCAGCAATTTGGGGACCCCCTGAAGGTGTTTTACCTTTTGCCCCTCCACACTGTGAGCCCCTGGTTTGGGGAGCCCCTGGATGGTGGTTTTGGTCTATGGCCCCTCCAGCAGCGTGGAGCCCCTAGATGTGAGCCCCGGGATGGGGTTGGCTCTAGGGCCCCCTCCACAGCTGGACCCCTTGGGGGGTGGTTTTGGGCTCTATGGACCCCCACAGCTGGGGAGCCCCTGTTTGTGGTGTTGGCTCTATGCCCTCCACAGCTGGGGGGACCCCCTGTGGTGTTTTGGGGCTCATGGACCCCCAGCACTGGGGACCCCCGGATGGTGGGTTGACTCTAGGGACCCCCCAGCACTGTGGGGCCCTGTGTTGGGTTGGGCTCTATAGACCCTCCAGCAGCGGGGGACCCCGGGATGGTGGTTGCCTCTATGGACCCCCAGCAACGGGACCCCTTTAAGGTGGTGTTGGCTCTATGGACCCTTCACACGGGGGGAGCCCCTGAATGGTGGTGTTGCTCAAGGACCCTCCAGCACTGTGGACCCCCCGGATGTGGTGTTGGCTCTAGGGTCCCACCAAAACCTGTGGACCCCGGGATGGTGGTTTGCTCTAGAACCCTCCACACTGGGGGGCCCCCGGGATGGTGGTGTTGGCTCTATAACCCTCCAGCAGCTGGGGAGCCCCTGGATGGTGTTTTTTTTGCCTCTAGGACCCTCCAGCAATTTGGGGAGCCCCTAAGGGTGTTGGCCAAAGGACCCCCCAGCAGCTGTGGGGCCCCCTGGAGGGTGGTGTTGGCTCTAAGACCCTCCACAGCGTGGAGCCCCGGATGGGGGTTTTTTACCTAGGGCCCCCTCCAGCAACTGGGACCCCCCTGAAGGGGGTGTTGGCTCTATAGACCCCCACGTGGGGACCCCAGGAGGGGTGTTAGCCTATTGTCCCTCCAGCAGCTGGGGACCCCTGGATGTGGACCCCTGGATGGGGGTGTTGGCCATGGCCCCCCAACAACTGGGGACCCCGAAGGTGGTTAGCTCTAGGACCCTCCACAGCGTGGGAGCCCCGGATTGTGTTGGCTCTAGGACCCCCCAGCGCTGTGGAGCCCCGGATGGTGGTTGGCTCATGGCCCCTCCACAGCTGTGGACCCCCTGAGGGGAGCCCCTGGAGGGTGGTGTTGGCCTAGGGACCCTCCACCAGCTGGGGAGCCCTTGGGGGGTTTGGTTTTGGCTCTTGGACCCCCCACACTGGGGAAACCCCCGGAGGGGTGTTGCCCTATGGACCCCCACAGCTGGGGGGGCCCCTAATAGGGGTTTTTCTAGGGCCCTACAGCACCTGGGGGCCCCCGGGATGTGATGTTGGCTCTATGGACCCCCCAGCAGCTGGGGGGCCCCTGGATGGTGGTTTTGGCCTAGGACCCCCCAGCAGCTGTGGGAGTCTCTGATGGTGATTTTGGGCTCATGGACCCCCCAGCAGCTGGGGGGCCCCTGTATTGTGGGTTTTGCCCCCTATGGCCCCCCCAGCAGTGGGGGGGCCCCTGAGGGTGGTGTTGGCTCTATGACCCTCAAGCAGCTGGGGGCCCCTGGATGGGGGTGTTGGCTCTAGGCCCTCCAGCAGCTTGGGGCCCCGGGATGGGGGTTGGTATGGCCCTCCACCCGCTTGGAACCCCCCGGGATGAGGGTTTTTTGGCTGTAGGGGCCCTCCCCCCGCTGTGGAAGCCCCTGAAGGGGTTTTGGGTTTCTAGTTTCTCCAGCAGCTTGGGGAGCCCCATGGGGGTGTGGGCTCACCCCCCTCCAGACGCTGTAAAAACCCCGGATGGTGGTTTTTGGCTCTAGGGCCCCTCCAGCACTGGGGGGCCCCCTTGATTGGTTTTGGCTCTAGGGCTCCTCCAGCACTGTGGGGCCCCGGATGGTGGTTTGGCTCAATGGACCATAAAGCATTGAAGGGCCCCTGGAGGTGGGTTGGCTCTATGCCCCCTCCACATGGGACCCCCTGGATGGGGGGTTTGGCTCTTTGGACCCTCCAGCACTGTGGGCGCCCCTGAATGGGGGGTTTTGGGCTCTATGGCTCCTCCACAGCTGGAAGCCCCGGAGGTGGTGTTGGCTTTTTGGCCCCTCCAACAGCTGTGGACCCCGGGAGGGTGGTGGGGCTCAGGGACCCTCCACAGCTGAGAGCCCTGGATGGGGGTGTTTGGCTCTAGGGCCCCTCCACAGCTGGGGACCCCTGGATGGTGGTTTTGGCTCTATGGCCCTCCAGCGTTTTGGACCCCTGGATGGGGTGTTGTTTTAGGGCCCCCTCCAACAGCTTGGGGAGCCCCGGATGGGGGTTGGCTCTATGGAACCTCCAGCACTTTGGGGGGCCCCTAATGGTGGTGTTGCTCTATGACCCTCCAGCACTTTGGGCCCCTGAATGGGGGTTGACTCTATGGACCCTCCACACTGTAACCCCCCGGATGTGGTTTTTGCCTCAGGGCCCCTCCACAACTGTGGACCCCAAAGGGGGGTGTTGGTCATGGACCCTCCGCAGCTGGGGGAGCCCCTGGAGGTGGTTTTTGCTCAGGGCCCCTCCAGCAGCTTGGGCCCCTGGAGGGTGTTGGCCATGGTCCCTCCAACACTGGGACCCCGGGTTGGTGTTGGCTCTAGGGAAACCCTCCAGCACTGGGGTACCCCTGGATGTGGGTTTGACTCTATGGACCCTCCGCAGCTCGGGGCCCCTGGTGGGGGTGTTGCCTCTAGGGGACCCTCCAGCAACTGTGGACCCCCTAAGGGTGGTGTTGGTCTTGGACCCTCCACACTGGGGGGCCCCCGGGATGGGGGTTTTGGGCTCTACAGACCCCCCCACAGCTGTGGACCCCTGGAGGGTGGGTTGACTCTATGGACCCCCAGCAACGGGGACCCCCTGAAGGTGGTGTTGGCCCCTAGGGGCCCCCCACAGTGTGGAGCCCCTGGATGGGGGTGTGGCTCAATGGCCCCCAGCAGCTGGGACCCCTGGATGGGGGTATTGGTTTTAAAGGCCCCCCCAACAGCTTAGCCCCGGGATGGGGTGTTGGCTCTAGGGACCCTCCAGCAGCGTGGACCCCTGGATGGTGGTGTTGACTCTATGGACCCTCCAGCAGCTGGGGGCCCCTGGAGGGGTTTTCCCTCTATGGACCCTCCAGCAACTGTGGAGCCCCTTAAGGTGGTGTTGGCTTATGGCCCCTCCAGCAGCGGGGACCCCCGAATGGTGGTGTTGGCTTATGGACCCTCCAGCACTGGGACCCCTGGAGGGTGGTGTTGGCTCTAGGGTCCCTCCAACACTGTGGACCCCTGGTGATGGGGTTGGCTCTATGGACCCTCCAGCAGCTTGGGAGCCCCGGGATGGGGGTGTACTCTATTCCCTCCAGCAGCTGGGGGGCCCCTGGATGGGGGTGTTGGCTCTATAGACCCTCCACATTTGGGGAGCCCCGGATGGGGGGTGTTCCCTCTATACCCCCAGCAACGTGGGCCCCTGAAGGGGTTTTGGGCTCTATACCCCCAGCAGCGGGACCCCTGGATGGGGTGTTTGGCTCTATAAACCCTCCACACTGGGGAGCCCCTGGATGGGGGTTTTTAGCCTTAGGCCCCTCCAGCAGCTGTGGACCCCCGGGAGGGTGGTTTTGGGCTCATGGACCCTCCAGCAGCTGTGGGAGCCCCGGATGGGGGGTTTTGACTCTATGGCCCCCCAGCAGCGTGGGGCCCCTGGATGGTGGTGTTGGCTCTATGACCCCCAGCAGTTTGGGGCCCCCCGGGATGGTGGTGTTGCCTCTATGGACCCTCCAAAACTGTGGACCCCTTAAGGTGGTTTTGGCCTATGGACCCTCCACAGCTATGGACCCCCCTAATGGTGGGTTGGCTCTATGGACCCTCAAGCAGCTGGGACCCCCCTGGATGGGGGTGTTGGCTCTATGGTCCCCCCAACATTTGGGGACCCCGGGATATGCGGTTGGCTCTAGGGCCCTCCACAGCTTGGGAGCCCCTGGAGGGGTGGGTTGACTCTAGGGACCCTCCGCGCTGGGGGGCCCGGAGGGTGGTGTTGGCTTAAGACCCCCAGCGCTGTAGGGTCCCTGGAGGGTGGGTTGCTCTAGGGACCTCCAGCAACTGTGGCCCCTGAAGGGGTTTTGGCTCTATGGACCCCACAGCTGTGGGCCCCCGGGGGGTGGGTGGCTCAAAAACCTCCACACTGTGGAGCCCCTGGATGGTGGTGTTGATCATGGACCCTCCAGCAACGGGAGCCCCTGAAGGGGGTGTTGGCTCTATGGACCCTCCAGCAGCTGGGGGACCCCTGGAGGGTGTGTTGGCTCTATAGACCCTCCCAGCGGGGAGCCCCTGGATGGGGTGTTATCTAGGCCCCTCCAGCATTTGGGGAGCCCCCTGGAGGGGGACCCCCTGGATGGGGTTTTTTGGCTCTATGACCCCACAGCTGGGAGCCCCGAAGGGGGTTTTAGCTCTATGACCCCCAGCACGGGGGAGCCCCTGGATGGGGGGTTTTGGCTCTATGGACCCTCCAGCAGCTGGACCCCCTGGATGGGGGTTTTTGGCTCTAGGGCCCCTCCACAGCTGGGAGCCCCTGGATGGGGAGCCCCTGGATGGTGGTGTTGGGCTCTATGACCCCCCAGCATTTGGGGGGCCCCCCTGGTTTGTGGTTGGTTTAGGGCCCCCCCGCAGCTGGGGGGCCCCCGGGATGGTGTTTTGGCTCTATGACCCGTCCACAGCTGGGGGGGGCCCCCCCGGGATGGTGGGTTTTTGGCTCTAGGGCCCTCCACCTGGGGGGGCCCCCTGGCTGTTGGTTTTGGCTCTAGGCCCTCACACTGGGGGGCCCCGGGATGGGGGTTCTGGCTCTGGGGCCCATCCGCACTTGGGGCCTCTGGATGGTGTTGCTGGCTCTAGGGCCCATCCAGCATTTGGGGGGCCCCTGGATGGTTTTTGCTGCTCTATGGCCCGCCCAGCACGTGGGACATGGGCTCCAGAACCGTGACAACCTCTGAGGACCCTATAGAGTCACTCCCAGCCAATCCAGCTGCTGTCGGAGCTTCAGACTCCGGATATTAGCTTCTGGTCATAATAATGTGACTCGGCTGTGTATGTCAGACTCATTTCAAAGGAGGAGACTTTTCATTGACATGAGTCCTCTGTGTCTCCAGTAGGAGGCTTCACTATGTAATTCCTGATCTATTTATACCCTGATGACCTCTCGCCTACTCAGCTCTGCGGCTGCCCGTCCGGGCTAAAACCACAGAATCATCCGTATAAAAACTGAATTTCCCCTTCTAATTGTGCATTTTTTTCGAAATTTGCTGAACTCTCAATGAGGGGGCGGCATAAACAGGGACGGTTGTATTCTCAGCGGTTTCTATGCACATGATATGTGGGAGGATAAGTAACAGATCAGCAATGTTTACTGCAACATCTGGATGCAGATCAGATATGACAGCTTCAGTATTGGGCAGCTTTTGTCAGTGGTAGTAATCACAGCCGGGGGCCCCTCCCCTCGGGACCCTAACGCACCAAAAACTTAACAAAGCAAGGTTATAAGAAGGTTGTGCACTAAGAACTTTGAATTCCCCAGCCGAATCTCACTCCCCTTTAGAGGGTTTTCCCATTTTAGGGGCACAATTTTAGAGATTTTTGT
>JAODAL010079788.1:0-12458 GCA_025379985.1 Phyllomedusa bahiana | reverse complement strand
ATTGGGAGGGAATGTTCTTGGGGGCACAGTGGATTGATTCTTGGGCCCCATGGGAGTGATTTTGGGGCCCCCATTGGATTGTTTTTCTTGGACCATTAGTGGAGTTGATTTTTTGGGGCCACCAGTGGAGTTGTTCTTGGGCCCCCAGTGGAGTTGATTCTTGGGCCCCACAGTGGAGTTGATTCCTGGGACCCAATAGTGCAGTTGATTTTGGGGCCCCACCAGTGGAGTTTTTTCCTGGGGACCCGGGGGGGTTTTTTGGGGGATTTTTTTTGGGGAATCCCAGGGGTGTTTCTTGGGGCCCACTGTGGATTTTAATTTTTAGGGCTCACCTTAAGCTATGTACATGACTGCCTCTGCCTCTTGTTTTTTTTTCCCTTTCCCTCTGGTTTTCTCCCTGAGAATCAGCCCAAGCTTGACATTTTTACAAAACTACTTAAAAACAAAAGCAATGCCTTCGGTAAAGTTAATAAAATCACTAAAAAAAAACCCCTTTTTATTGATAAAATTTAAAAAAAGGAGCCACATCGGTCCCAAATAGTACCTATTTTAAAGCATAAAAAATATAGAAGCGGAGCACCGCCCCAAAAAGGGGCGACCCCCCAGGAACACACCCCTACAAAGCTCCCAAAGTGCACACACAGCCCCAAAAAGTCTGGGGGTAACAAAGTACAAAAAGACCCCTAACCAGTATATGATGTGCAGGATTTCAAAAGTTTGACATGCCCAGGGGCCCCCCCCTGCCCTGGGGCTCTTTGGGGGGGATTCCCGCCCTCTTTGGGCTACACAAGGGGTTTTACAGGATGATTGCTATATCCCTAGAAATCAGCTCTGTACAAAAATGTTTCACCGCTCCTAGTTTACTACCATCCCTGATGTGATTTTTACTAATACTTTTTATCCATAAAAGGTGATAACTTTATTATCACAAAAAATTCTGTGTCATGGGTTCAAGTCCGTTTTCTCCCCTTTCAAGAGATTGACAAAAATTACAACCCCCTTCACCTTTTAAGGCATCTGCTTTCCCCGTTTGGCGAGACCCCTTCGTGTCTCCCTTTTCCCCTCTTGAGGAGCAGATCGTGACAATGAGCTACTTGTTTTTTGCAAAGGGATATAAATAACAGGATTAACATTCAGGTATTTTACAGATAAACAAACCCCTCCCCTCTTCTTTTCCCGAAAAATTCTCATATTTTTTTTACTATTTTTAGACTTGAACATTTTTTTTTTGACCTTTCCCCGACTTTAGCATAATGTTTTGTCTCCGATGGGAAAATTTTTTAGGGGGATTCTCTCTGTTCCCCGTCCATTTTCCCTTTAATGCTCCCACCCTCATAAAAATTTTGGGGCGAATAAGGCCAAAGATAAGGGCCCTTGAATTTTACATTTTGGGCCATCAACTTTTTATTCTCCCCATGTTGCATTTATTTTGTGTTTGGGGGAAGGAGATGACATTGCTATTTGATTCTTCTAGATTCATCCAATACCTCTCCCTTCCCCCTTGAAAGTCTGGGCCCCAATGGGGCAAATTGAAAGAACCCAAACTTGCATTATGTCACAACCTCCATTTGCCTACATTTTGAAGTTTCTTGGGCACGTTTGTCATGGCGTATCTTCGATAGGATTTTCTTTTACCATTTTCTTTCCTTTTGAATGCACAGCCCCCATCAAAAAAAAGTTTGGGCCCCTATGGCCCCAATAGTGGGGGGCCCTGAACCCTTTATCTCCCCCTGTTTGCTTGCATTTTGTAGGTTTTTGAGATAGGCAATGATATTGCAAAAGGTTTCGTTTCTGTACCATTTCCATTCCTCTTAGCCACCAAAAAAAAACTGGGCCCCCAAGGGCAAATTAAACAGCCCTGAAATTTATTGTGCCTGTCACAGCTGTGCCCCGTTTTGTTCCGCAGCCCCAAACCTTTCCACCCATCCTCGTCCCCCTTTTGGTTTTTTGCTCCCTCCTCTGCTCACTGTTTTATTTGGGCCCCGTGCCCGCGCCGCCCCTACGGATGATGTGTGTCCTTCTATTCAATGGGCCCGCAGCGCCCCCAACTTTTCCAGAACCGATGAGTTCCCCTAGGGGCTTTATCAAGATACCTCCCCCCCTTCCTCTTTTTTCAGTTTTTTGGGGGCCATTTTGAGCTTGCTCTTTCTGTAATCTGTATATTCTCTGGTTTTACCCTGGTTATTTCTTGATTACGCCTTCCTGCCGCCCGCGCTGCCTTTTGCCTAACGTCGACTCCTAGAAAGCCGCCTGCCCTGAGATCTGTTGGACCCTTTAAACCCACATCTCTGGCTCACTTTGGTATCCCGTTGCAACCGGCTGTCACCCAAGCGACTGTAAACGCCCGGGTTTCCTGCAGCTGGTCCATCCTCCTTTGGGGAGGGGGTTTGTTGTAGGGCCCTGGGGCTCTCATCAAAATATTGCTTTTCCCTGCAGATCCATTAAAGGATGGGTTCTGGGCGGGGGCCCTTATTGGGGCGACACCCCGTTGTCTGTCGGTAGGGGTGAGGGTAGATTCCTTTATGGACTACTAGGGAAGCACTTTTTGCCTCCCCTCTGCCTGTCTGGACACTTTGTTTTTGTCTTTTTTGTATTGTGATGCAAAATATTTGGAGCTTGATATCATTTTTAAATAACCTTAAATTTATATTTTATTATGTGGACCTATCCCTTTTGCAAATTACAATGCAAATCCAACCTACCCAGGCGTGACAATATCCATCACCTCCTATCTTGTCTCATATTGCAATATTTTGTGTTTTTTTTTTTTTTTGAGAGAAGGCAAAGGCATTGCTATATTGTTCCATGTAGGATTCCATTCCTCTGAATGCACATCCACCATCTGGACATGTGTGGGCCCCATATGGGAAATAGTAAGAGGCCACGATGAACTCTATATTATTCCATCAACTGCCATCTTGTCCATTGTTGTTGTTACTTTTTGTGGTTTCTTTGAGGAAGGCCATCGCTTGTATGCTAAAATTGTTTATTTTTTGTTAAACTCATCTCGAATAACATCTCATTGCTCTTGAATGTGCCAACGCCGTCAGAAAAGTCTGTGCTGGGCTCCATATGGGCAAATGCAACAGGTCCTGAACTTGTATTATGCCCATCCACTTCTATCTCGTCCCTGTTGCCTATAATTTTGTGTTTCTTTGAGGAAGGCAATGACATTGCTAAATTGTTTCATAAGCTTCTTCTGTTTACTATATACAATGTATCTGGGCCCCTTATGGGCAAGTGATATAAGGGTCTGTCAATTCATATTATAGTTCCATCTCTCCTCCAGCTCATCCCCTGTTGTATGCGTCTTCTAGAGGAACTATTTTCTTGTAAGTTTCATTGTGCACGATCCACATTTGACCTTGGCAGCAGATGTGTAACAGGATAGTCAAGTGCTTTCTGTGCTTCCAGCAGATTGGACAGTTAAGTGCTTGACTTCAACAAGCACTGCTGCTTTATCACCCTCAATGGGGGAAATTATATAGCCCTGTTCCTGTAGTCAGTTTGTGTTGTGAATGTTAACAATCCTGTAAGTTGGACTCTGAGTGTATCGTACTGCTGGACCCACTCATGATGCTCCATGTCCCCTCTGGCTGTTTTTTAAGGTGTCTCTCAAGTCCCCTTGGATCCACCTTTATATTTTATGCTTTTTTTTGGCTGTTTGCGTCTTTCTTTGTATGTTTATGTTGCCAGCAATTAAAGTCCATGAGAGAAAACGTTACATATCTTCTATGCCTTCTCCATTCCTCTTGTATGTACAGCCACCTTGGAAAATGTGTGGGCCCCTTAGTGGGCAAGGTTTAAGGGCCATGAACTTATTTTATGCAAATCACCTCCATCTTGTTCCCCGTTTGCTTGGGTTGTGTTACCATTGTTTCAGTAGGATTTCTCTCTTTCCCTTTTCCATTCCTTTTGAATTGTACACTCCATCATCAGAAATGTGTGGGCCATATTGGACAAATTGAACGGGACCCTAAACTTGGGTTTATGTCCTGCACCTCCATCTTGTGATTTCTGTGGTGGTGGAGGGTTTAGGAAGATGATGACATTAATTTTAGATTTCTCTGTATACCCAACATCAGAAATGTCTTGGCCCCATTTTTGGGCAAGTGGTAAGGCCCTCTGATACTCCTTATTTATCCATCTCCTCCTAGCTCCTCCTATTGCATATATTTTGTGGCTTCTAGAGGATTTTTGTATGTAGGTTTCATCACAGTGTCCTTCACATCCTCTTGAATGTTCAGACCCATCTCGTTCCCCTGTTGCATATATTGTGTGGTATTCTTGCAGGACTGGTGATACCATGGCTGTATTGTTCCACTAGGATTTTCTCTCTTAATGGGAATGTGTCTTCAAAAAATGTCTTATTGTTTAACCTCCACATTTTTTATGTTCAACACATTTTTTAAGAATTTTGGTTATATTTTTTTTGTATTTTTCCATAGCACTTTCAAGATTTTTAATTATTCTTATAAGTCCTGCAAGTTCTCATTTGGCCACTAGGCTTAATAATAGTTGATACTTCCTGTTCGGTAGAGAAATATTCTCAGTTGTTTCTGCTTCATTATCAGCACAAGTGGGTCAATACCTGAAAGGACGGACACCATCAGTGTGAATTGGATACACAGGTTCCTCCAGTAAACAAGAGGCGGATAGTCACAGTTCTACCCTTTCACCTCCTGCACAGTGACCTTTTTAACAGGTCAAGAGCAGGACTAGAAAAAAACTACTCCTATAGAAAGTCAATGTGGACTGTGTTATTCTTAAGTGCCTGATGTGCATGAAGCTGCTGTTAAAGCTTCGCTCTGATGCTGTTTAAAGGCACAGTGGCCAAAAGGGTGAAAACTGCAAGACTTAAGGAATTATATATTATATATGAAAGTGAATATGAAAAAAACAACCAAAAATCCTAAAAATGTGTTTAAATAAAATGGGACTTATACAATGACTCTGATGACACATTCCCTTTTACCATCTCCTATTCCTCTTGAATGCACAACTGTCATTAGAAATGTATGGCTCCATTTGGGCAAAGGGTAAGCACTGAAC
Organism: Phyllomedusa bahiana; assembly: GCA_025379985.1. Taxonomy (NCBI): domain Eukaryota; kingdom Metazoa; phylum Chordata; class Amphibia; order Anura; family Hylidae; genus Phyllomedusa; species Phyllomedusa bahiana. The sequence continues at coordinate 7,406 of JAODAL010079788.1, read as the reverse complement.
TTTGCATCAAGTTCCGTTCCCCTCATCGTGTCCTCGATTGCATATATTTTGTGAGGGGGAGGGGGGGGTTGAGAAGACTTCAAACTTTCCCATTTTTCCAGGAGGTTCCCCAGGAATTAGACAAAAAACTGGCCTGAAGATGGGTGTTCCAGGGATAGGGGTAAATCTCTATTTTTTACAATTAAAGGGAATCTTTGTGCCAACTTTGTTTTTTTTTACTTATTAATCACAGTTACTGATCTACATTCTCTTTTCATCTCGCGTTTTTTTTTTTGATTGTAGTTTTTCTAATTCTTTTGTCTATATAGGAATTATGAGGGCGGTCATCTTGCTGAGCTGCGTTTAGCTGCATTTAGAGATGGAATGCTTTACAGCAGCTTCATGGTCACAGGAGCAGGAGCAGACCCACTCCAGTTACCTTCTATAGGAAGAGTGTTATGGGCATGACTCTGTGGCTAGGTTAGAAGTGTGCAGGGAGGGAGGGAGGGGAGCTGTGACATCACCGATTGTGGACTGGTGGAGTCGAGGTGAACTGGGGTGCTTCTCATTAACTTTCTATAGGAGAGTGTTGTGGGCATGCTCAGTGACTGGGAAGAAGTCAGTGTGCAGAGAGGGGGAGCTGGACAATCTTAGCTATTGTGACTGGCTGGTGGAGGTTGTGAACAGGAGAGACTCTTTGACTTCTATAATAGGTGTTGTTGAGGCATGAGTGGGGGCTGTGACATCTCTATGGTGAACTTGGTGGATCCTGTGTTATCTATACGCATTGCTGTCCACCTTTCAGTGTAAAACCCTGCCTGTGCTGATAAATGAGGAGACCTGCGGAGAGTGGATCTCTACTGATCAGGAAAGTGTCAAAACTATTACAAGGCCAGTGGCCAAAGTGAGAACTGCAGGATTTCAGAATTTTTTTAAAAAGAAAGTCATTGATACGTTTCTTAGTTTCTTAGTTTCATAGGTTTTCCATTAGTTTCTATAGTTTGTCAAGGCTAATAAAGACAAGTAGTCACATCTTGTCAGAATGTTGTGCTAAGGTGTTGATCCTGAGGAAGGCAAAACCCCCCCAAGGAGGTAGAAGCAATTGTCACTCATTTTAGGGAAAAATTCCTTCGCTGGGACTCCAATCTGGCAATCAGAAAAAATCCCTGGTTCAATGACCCCTCTCCTGAATCCTAGTCACTATAACTTGTTATATTATTACGCTCCAGAAATGCAACCAAACCCTTTTTGAACTCGGTTATTGAATTCACCATGAACAGTCCCTCTGGAAGAGAATTCCATAGTCTCACTGCTTTAAGTAAAGAATCACTTTCTTATGTTTTAGGTTAGAAAATTTCGTCCTAAAGACGTAAGGATGCCCCTTGTTCTAGTTACTAGCCTTGTGTATAAATAAATCTTGGGGAGAGTCTCTATATTGGACCTTTGATGTATTAAAAATATATTTATTATGTCCCCCGACAGCCTTCTTTTCTCTAAACTAAAATAACCTATCTTGCTAATCTTTTCTGGGTACTGTTAGTCCACCAGTCTTTTATTTTTTTGTTGCCCCGCCCTTGTGTACCTGTTCAGCTCTTAACAATGTCTTTCCCTGTGCACTGGTGCCAATACTGGACTCAAATATTCACTGTTGTGGTCAAACCACAGTGACTTGTTTAATGGGAGAATATGTTCTCTTCATGTGATCTATTGACCCTTGGAATGGCACCCATGATCTATCTGCTTAGGCTGCTGCTGCCTGACACGGCGGCTACAATTAAGTTTACTGTCCACCAGATTCCCAAGTCCTCTCCATGTTCCTTTCTTACCGTGTGGGTTTCCTTTTACACATGTAATACATGTAATGGATTCTCTTCCCCATGTGCATTAACCTCTGCATTATTCTGTGTGACAACTCACTCTGCCATTTCCCTGCCCAGGCTCAACCTATCAGATCATTGGTAATAACACTTTATCCTCTATTTGTGTTGATTACTTTACAGAGCTTAGTATACGTCTGCAAAGATCGATATTCTTACTGTGGTATCTCACTGTGTAAGATCAATAATGAAAATGTTTAAGAGGATAGGGCCCAATATGACCCTTGTTGGTACCCCTCTCTTAGTAACAGCGATTCCAGTCTGGAGTGTCGTGTCCGTTAATTACTACCCTTTGTTTTCTATCAGTGAGCCAGTTGATTTGCATGGTGCACAGGTTTTCCCCCAAGTCCATGAATTCTCATTTTTCTTACCATCATTTTATGTGGCACCGTTTCAAATCTTTAGAAAAACATCTAGATATTGACATCAGTGCCTCCCCCGGATCAGTCTTGCCTGACTTCCTCATAGAAGACTGATGAAGATTAGTCTGAACAGGACCAGATCTTCAAGAAACCCATGCTTGGAACGGAGCGTTATACATTTATTTTTAGTGAGTTACTCAGGATACATTCTGAGAAACCTTCAAAACATTTTACCTCAACTGAGGTTAAGCCTTTACCGGCCATAGTTTCCTTGGATCTCTTTTTGACCCCTTTTTGATTAATTGGAACACATTTGCAATGCCGGCCAATCCTTTGAGGGGACTTACCCGTTTATTAGACAGTCCATGTATTTTTATAGATTAGGGGTCCTTTCTATGACATCACTTATACTCTCTCTTAGGGACACGTGGGTGTATGACCATCTGGATGGGGGATTTGTCTATTTAATCTTACGAAGACGGAGCTGCCATTTTCTGGGTTAGACAAGAAACTTTTAAGTTGGAGTTTTACCTCATCCCTCTGTTCAACAGAAAGCTAACCTCCTCGGGTAAATACAGTGGAGAAAAATGTGTTTATAACGTTTGCTTTTTTCTCATCGCCTCTACCTGGCTTCTCCCATCAGTATTTTTCAAAGGGCAACTTTCCGTTTATAATTTTTTTTTATATTTATATAGTTAAAAAATTTTTTGGGGTTAGTATTCATTTCTATAGCAATAATGTCTTTCCGGTCCTGCATTTGCTCCCTTTATCTTATTTTACACACTTTATTTTTTTCCTATAAGCTTTTAGCGCCTCTTCACTTTACCCTCCGTTTTAGTAAGGTTGAAACGCTTTCTTTTTGTTTTTTATTGCCTCATTACATCCCTGTTGATCCACATTGGGTTTTTTTCTGTTTTCTATTTTGTATTTCATAAGGTATGTACTCTCACGTGGTTAGCTAGGATGTTTTTTAATTTCCACCATTTATTATTTAGTTTCTGCCATATTTAAACACATTGTCCAGTCGAATACGGTTTAGTAGGCACTCCATAAGCAGAGAATTAAAAGTAGCCTTCCTAAATTCAGTGTTTTTGTGGCCCTTGACAAAAAACTCTATTGAAGGGTAAACGGAAATTTATTTATTATGGTCATATCTCCCTAGGTGCCCTCAACCGAACCTTTGTTACTCTGTCAGGTCTATTAGTTAATATAGGTCTAGAAGGGCCTTTCCTCTAGTCGGTTCCTGCACCATTTGGCAAAGTAATTATCATTAGTTATTGACAAAAACTGTTTCCTTTATGAGAGCTACAAGTCTTCAGATTCCCATTGATGTCCTGGATAGTTAAAGTCGCCCATAATAATTACCTCATTCTGATTAGCCGCTCCTCCTATTTGCCTGAGGAGTACATCTTCCATGGTTTTGTTATTTTGGGGGCCTATGCAGACCCCTGATTAGTTTATAATGTTATTGTTACCCCAATGTATATTTACCCCATAATGATTCCACTTGTTCATTACCTGTTCCTATATTCTTACCGCAGTGTTGGCTTCAGCATGGATTTTACATAGAGAAAGACACCTCCCTTTCCGGTCTTTACGATCCTTCTAAATAGACTGTAACCCTGTAAGTTAACGCCAGTCGTAGCTCTCGTCAGCCATGTATCAAGTTTTCCCACTATGTCATATTTTTTTCAGCTATTAATATTTCTAGTTCATTTATTTGTTGGTCAGACTCATGGATTGGTAAGCATGCAATTTATAGATTTTTTCAGTTTTTTTATTCCTTTCTCCCTGATCTTTTTTTCTTATTGCTACACCCCCTCCCTCCACTCCCCCCCCCCCCCGCCTTTGTTTTTTTTATTCCGAATTCCCAGCTCTCGATCGTCACTCTCTTGCATGCTATATGTGGTAGTTAACCCCACCCCCCCCTGTCCCAAGTTTAAAATATTCTCCAACTTCCTGGCCATTTTGTCCCCCTATACAGCTGCACCTCCCCATTAGGTGCAACCCATCCCTAGATTAGAGTCTGTGTTTTGTGTTAACCAAGACAGAAGTCACCCCAGTTCTCCAAAAACCCAAATCCCTCTTTCCTACCACCAATTTTTGAGCCACTTATTCACTTCTCTAATATCCCGCTGCCTCTCTGGTGGCGCTCGTGGTAACAGGTAATATTTTCTGAAAATATTACCTTGGAGGTTCCTTTCGACCTGAGCTTTTGACCTAAGTCCCTGAAGTCATTTTTAATGGACACATACACCTAACCTCCTAACTTTGTCATTGGTTGCCATATGTGGACCATGACAGCTGGTTTCTCACATGCCCCACCCAGCAATCTGTCAACCCGATCGTGATATGTCGAACCCGGGGCCCAGGTAAAACAACTCACTGTTCGACGATTCCGGTTCTTTGTGGCAGGATTGCCATGGTTGTCCTGTGCCCCCTATATATTGAGTCACCATCTACTGGACCTGTCTAGCCTGCCTGCACTCCTATTCCCCATTTTACTGGCAGCTGACAGGGGTAGTGTTCTTGCTGCAGCAATGCTTATTTTCTGATCGACACCCCCTCATCCGCCTATCTTGGCAAATTTGTTGGGGTGTACCAGTGTAGGACTAAGCCCCTCCCTGGACACTCTTCCTCTGACCTTCTTTATTACTGATACCCATCTAGCTGCCTTACTGTTCCATGCACTCTCCAGCTTACCTCCCTCCCGCATCTACACATGCGAGTGACTTGCTAGTGGCAGACGGCTCGCTTCAGTTGGCAATGGGATCTCAGTGTCGCCACGCTTGCTCTTTTAGATCCAGGATCCGGGCTTCTATATGTGCTGTGTGCACACTTCTATGTACAGCAGTATGCCCCCTCGAACTGTTGCTCAAGGATGGCATAATTTGCCACAGGTTGTGCACTGGCCTGCATTGTCAAACATGGAACCATGGGGATGTTACCAAAAAGAATTTGACCTAAATTATGATTAATATGTAATACAATTAGTCCCCTCTAAATCCTCCAATTATAAAGTTCTCTCAATCTCAAGGTCTCAACACTTAAAAGAAAATAAAATGAAAAATGAAAACAACACAACTAAAAATCTTAAAAAATGTGTTAAACATTAAATAACACAAGGTAAGCCATAGGTTAATTGTATGATGACACAGTCCCTTTAAGGTTAGCAGCATTGCGTTCTACTTGTCTACAGAGCATCAATGGTCTCTGGGTATATTCCTTAGAAATACTGAATGCTTCTCATGCACAGATAATGTGACAAGCTCATTACACTGTAAACCAGGAGCTTCATTTGACTTCCAAATGACATATTTCCATGTCTTCACAGCTGTAAGCTCAGGCAATCACCATAAATGATAACAAACCATCTCCACTCAAAACGGGAATCTATAAAAAGGACGCAGGTCATGGACGGTCACCAGGAATTTCCCCCTCAATTTGCATTATGCGACTGAAGTTCTCAAGTGGGTGATTATTCTTGAAGGCCCCCACCCATCCCTCTATATAGGACTTGTACCTTGGCAGTTAGAAGTCATCATTGCACAGGGTTTTATAGAATATCTAGTGATTAGTTCTAAGTCACTAGACTTTAGTGGCCCTGAAATATTAGGGGTACATGGGGTGCAATATTGTGACAGAGCTTGGGCCCACTGGAGGGTCCTCTGGTACGCTGGTGGGCCAGTCCTTCTTCTGATGCTGCAGCAATATCAAACAGGCTATAAAGTTATAGTAGTAAAGATAATTCATGGGTGATTAAAGGGGTGTTCCCACTATAGATTTCTGGGGGCCTGTTCCTGAGACAGGTGTAGGTCCCAGAGGTGGTTCCTGCACCTATCTATGGAACGGATCCTCAAAAGTGTCAGCTTCGAATGACGAGCATGCTCACAACTCTCCATTATGTTCTATGAGAGTTTCCAGTACAGGGGAGCCGTACTCAGAACTGCCATAGGACAGAATGTAGAGTTGTGCCCAAGACTCTTCTTTCCCCTCCAGACTCCTCAGACTTCTCTGACCTCCTGCAGACTTCTCTGTTCCTCTCCAGACTCATGTGACCTCCTTCAGACACCTCTGTCCCTTCCAAACACCACTGTTTCCTTCTGGCTCTAATGTCCTTCCCTCCAGACTTCCTGTTCCCTCCAGAATCCTCTGTCCCTCTGGATTTTTTTTCTTCCCCCCAACTCCTCTTTCCTCTCCAGACACCTTATCCCCCCAGACTCCTCTTCCTCCAAACTCCTTACCCCCTTTTAACTCCTGTACCCCTTCAAAACCTCGCCTTTTCCAGACACCTCTGTCCCTCCAGACCCCCTGTCCACCCAGACACCTCTGTCCTTTCCAGAAATCCTTTTTCTTTCAGGCACCTTTTGTTCCTCCCAGACTCCTCTTTCCTCTTAACTTCTTTCCCCCGGACCCCTTTTTTTCCCTTCCGGGCTCCTTTTCTCCCCCAAACCCCTTTTTCTTCCCCTAGGACCCCTTTTCCCTCCCCCGGGCTCATTTTTTCCTCTCCAACCCCCCTTCCTCCCCCCTTCCTCCAGGGAATTCCCCCTACCCCTTCAGACCTTTTTTCCCTTTTCCGATCCCCCTTTCCCTCCAGACACCTTTTTTCCTTTTCCAAAACCCCCTTCCTCTCCAGCCTTTTTCCTCCCGATCCCCCGTCCCTCCAGACACCTTTTTCCCTCCAGACTCCCCTTTCCTCCCGACCCCTTTCCTTCCAGACCCTTTTTGCCCTTCCGACAAACGTTTCCCCGATATTTTGGGTTTTAAAACACCTTTGTTCCCTAGATCCCCTTTCCCTCCCAAAACCCTTTGTTCCCCCCCCAAACCCCCTTTTCCTCTCCAAAACCTTGATCCCTCCAGACTCCTCTGTCCCTCCAGACCCTTTTTTTCCTCCAACTCCTCGTCCCTCCCGAAAACCTTTTTTCCCCCCAGACCCTTGTTTCCTTTCCCAAAACCCTTTTCCCTTTCCCAAACCTTTGTTTTCCCCCAACTCCCTGTCCTCTCCAACTCTTCTGTCCTCTCCCAAAACCCTTTTTTCCCTCCGACTCCTCTTCCTCTCCCAAAACCTTTGTTCCCTCCGACTCCTCTGTCCTCTCCAACACCTTTTTTTTCCCCCAACTCCTCTGTCCTCTCCAACTCCTCTGCCTCTCCAGACACCTTTTTTCCTCCAGATCCCTGTCCCTCAGAC
>JAODAL010079787.1:0-12459 GCA_025379985.1 Phyllomedusa bahiana | reverse complement strand
CGGGGTTTTGCTGAGCTTTTTGGGAAAGGGGAAAAGGGGACCGGACCCAATCCTACCCCAATGAGACACTGACAAAACTGGAAGGGCTGTTCTATGTAAAACGCGGTCATGTGATTTGTCCAGCCAATCGAAACCCAATACACATCCCAGTCATGACGTCGCACACAACAGCTCACCTGCTCTATTCTCTAAGCTGATTTGCTGGCCGCCAAAATGGACAGGAAGCGCTAAAATGGCGCAATATTAATAAAATTCTGCACGATTGAACCAAAAAATTTATTGCGGGGATCAAAAAAAAAATCCATAAAACATAAAAACCGTGCCGATTTCAACTTTGTCGATAATAATCGCTCAACACTAGTTAAATATACTGGTCTATAAGAACCTTTTGGTGTAAGTCATCTGGGCCTGAATTCTCATTAAAATGAAGTTGATTTAACTGTGCATTCCCTATGTCTACATCCAAAAGCGATTAATCAGTTCAAAGTTGAGATTGAAAAGATGGAAAATGACTTCAGATCAATGATGCTAAATAAATTTTAAAAAAACTGAGAGACATACCAAGATTATTTGTTCAATAAAGTATATACATAGCCGCATGATAGGATGAAAAACCGCAGGCTCTTTATGTTGACAAGTGTATCGCAAACAGAAGCATCATCATCTGAATCTGACAAAGGACTGAAAAGACAAAGGATGTTACAATCTATGAGTAGAAAACAGAAATCTGCCACAAGGGAGGGAATCACAGAGGCAAAGGACAAAGGTGGAAAAACAAAAACGAGGAAAAAAGGGAACCAGAAATAATGAATGATTTGACTAATAACACCTTGCCAAAAGACTTGATAGAAGCACAAAAAGCAGTGGTTAATAAAGGGTTAAATTATATATCAACCTATCAAATACTAAAGTTTGATTTTGAATTTGATCTTTACCGGTTATGCCGTAAGATAAGGTTAGAAATGTTTTTTGATAAAATGCAAGGAAGAATTACTATTTATTACTATTTAAAATTAACAAGAAAATTAGGTTTAACCCAAAAGTACTACTTGCAATGTTAGAATAATTTCAAAATGTGGTTAAAAGTGAGGTACTAGGGAAATACGATAAGGTTGTGTCGGCACAAAAATATAATTTAAAAAAATAGAGAGTAAAGTATTAAAACAACTAAAATAAAATGAGATTGCAATAATTTTAAAAAATTGCATATGGGTGGAAAGACAGTGATAATGGATAGAATGGTATATAGAAATGAAGCAGGGCAACAGTGAGTAATACAAATATATATGAAAAAGTAGATCAAGTCCTAACAGATGCTCTTAAAAAAACAATTGATACAATTTTTATTGAAACAGAAAAACAAGACATTATGGGCGACATGTATGAATTGCCACGTCAGGGCGCACCTTTCCGCCGGTTTTCCGGCGAAATTTGCGCCTGATTTATGTCGGCAAATGGGGCGCGCTCATCTACTATGTAAGTCCGCCGCGCCTCGCCGTGTTTGGGGCGCCCGTGCGGAAAATTAGGCGCAGTTCGGCGCTGCGCCTATGATTCGCCGCCCCAAGGTAGTGCAATCATACATAACATGTAAAGTCCGCCGCGCCTCGCCAGTGTATGGGGTGCAGTGCGGGACTTAGGCGCAGTGCGGGTCTGCGCCGAAGATGTGTTCCGATTCGAGACAGGCTGGAAAACAGCGAGAAATCATTAAAGATGTCCGTGTGGAGTATGAATCAAAAAATCGCCTTTATCAGAAAAAAAAAATATTAATTCCCTAAAATCATTTGTATTTCTTTATTTTCGTTACACCCATACTATTGATCCTTGGCTAACAAAAGAAAGAAATAAACATAATTTTTTCTTTACCCCCATATTTTTATTCATTTTATATACACATCGGGACAACTTCGGTAGTCTTATAATTTGATTTCAGCCATGTACAGTTTTATTTCAGATTGCATTAGAAAACCCATAGGAGCGTCGCTCGCTTTCCCATTGGTCCAAATAACCGCTCCTCTTTTAACTTAGCCAATCACAGAGCTCGCTCTGAATTTCTTTTCCCCATAGAACTCTATGAGAAAGTAGCTCCCGCTCTGATTGGCTAAGCTGGACGAGCCCCCGCCGCTTCAACCAATCAGCTCTTTCTGCCTTTTTACTGTATTTTGAAACTGTCCGCCTTTGAATATGATTGGTCAATATTTCTCCATAGGTTAGAATAGGTCCCTGTCGCTCCTATTCTGATTGGTCAATTCTCCTCCATAGGTTAGAATGGGCCACTGTCGCTCCTATTCTGATTGGCTGGTTTATGCCGACCAATCAGAAGAGCTTAAACAATTTGAATTACTGTATTTCCCGGCAATTCTGTCTATTGCAATTTCTTATGTAGCGCCGGTCTCGGCGACAAACGCGTTGTTAGGGATTTAACTGCTTTTTTTTTAGATAAGGTTTCAGCTCTTTTTCTGATAATGATTTACACTTAATAAAAATGATTTTTTTATTCATACTCCATGCCGCACGACGCTGAGCGCCGAGATTGCATTGCGCCGATCTCTCCATAGACTACAATGGGGAGAAGATAGCTCGCGCTCTGATTGGCTGGATAGCAAGCCCCACGCTAGCTCAGCCAATCAGCTCTTTTCTGTCTTTTTACTGTATTTTGAACTGTCCCGCCTTTGATTTTGATTGGTCTATATTTTCTCCATAGGTTTAATGGGACACTGTCGCTCCTATTTGATTGGTCAAAACTTCTCCATAGGTTTAATATGGGTCTTGTCGCTTCCTATTCTGATTGGCTGGATTCTGCCGACCAATGAGAATCGCTTAAACAATTTAAATTACTGTATTTCCCGGCAATTCTCTCTATTGCAATTCCCTATGTAGCGCCGATCTCGGCGACCAACGCGTTGTTAGGGATTTAAATGCTTTATTTTTATAGAAGGTTTCAGCTCTTTTTCAAATAATATTTTACACTTAATAAAAATTATTTTTTTATTCATACTCCATGCCGCACGGCGCTGAGAGCCACGATTGCATTGCACCGATCTCTCCATAGACTACAATGGGAGAAGTAGCTCGCGCTCTGATTGGCTGGGATAGCCAAGCCACCGCTAGCTCAGCCAATCAGCTCTTCTCTGCATTTTTACTGTATTTTGAACTGTCCCGTCTTGGATTTTGATTGGTTCAAAATTCTCCATAGGCTATAATGGGTCCCTGTCGCTCCTATTCTTATTGGCTGAGATAGCCAAGCCCCCGCTAGCTCAGCCAATCAGCTCTTTTCTGCCTTTTTACTGTATTTTGAACTGTCCCGCCGTTGATTCTGATTGGTCAATCGTTCTCCATAGGTTTTAATAGTTCACTGTCGCTCCTATTCTGATTGGCCGGTTTCTGCCGACCAATGAGAATAGCTTTCAGAATTTGAATTACTGTCTTTCCCGGCAAATTCCAATATCCGAAATCTTGATATTGCGCTGTTCTAGATTTTTGGAAAGTGATGTTTTTTTTATTATTTTTATTTTTGAGGTTTGAGCTCTTTTCTGATAATGTTTTCGGCCTTTATAAAGGCGATTTTTTCGGAATCATACTCCATGCTGCACGGAGCGGAGCGCCGAGACTTCTGTCGCGATCTTCTATCTGCTTCCTCGCATGTTCCGATCTTGCTTCACTTCGCCGCCGCCGGAGCATTTAGACCAAAATAAACTAGGTCTGTTTGTCGGAGCTGCCGAGCGCTGCATTGCGCTGCACTTTGGCGAGCCGCCATCGTACATGCCTCGGGGTTTTCGAGCGCGCCGCATCCCGCCCCGGAACGCCTACAACGCGCCCACACCGCGCCCATTGCCCGCCCCTTCATGCGGGGCGCAGCTGAAAGTGGCGAACGCTGCGCCTAACACTGCAACCCCGCGTCCGACAGGGGGATTCGGGCCGGGAGGCGCAGTATACGCCAGAAAACGGGCGAAAAGCCCGTTCATACATGTCACCCTATGTTTTCCGAAGAATGTTCTTTACAGACATTTTCTCCAAATGATACAGTAATGCTTAGTTTTACTCTCTTTTTTGGACAAATAAAACAACGATTTTGTTTTTTTTTTCTACTGGATCTGGAATATCCTGAAAACATATGCCACACCGTTTCATAGCTTCTCCAGTTTGCTTTGGCAAACATTTTATGTTGCTTGGCTGCATCATATGAGGCATTACAAGTTCATGTCAAAGGTCCTTCAAAAATAGGCATCTCTTGTCCCTCCTCTTAGCATGTTTAGCGAGTTTCAGTATAAATAATGTAGGAATTAAGAGCTGATGCATCAAGTATATTTGAAAATATGACTAAAGGCCAACATTTTGTTTGCCTCTTGCATGAATATTCTCCAACCATTTCATCCATCTTGTCCAAAGTTTTATTAGAGTGCAGATTGATTTCTGGTTTCTGTTTCCTCTCATTGCTTTCAGTACTGGAATCATGATGCATGGTACTGAGTAATATAACTGATTTTTCCTTCCTCGCTTTGCAGGACACCGTTGTTAATTTGTTGCTGAAACCAAAGACAGTGTAATGAAGTTCTCGCTGTAGATTGTGCTTATCCCCGGAGGAATATCTTGTTGATATGGCTTTATAGTACCAACAACTGTAAGATCTTTTTCAAGTAAAAAATTGCCCAGTTCAACATTAGCAAATTAATTGTCCATTGTTATGTTTCTACCAGAATTGTAAATTAGTAGAGCAAGTTTCTTTACAATGTGAGAACCTAAATCTTTCTGCACTGGAGTGCCAACTTCTTTTCCACAGTAGATAAGCCCATTCATTCCATAAAAATTGGCAGAATTACACATCAAGCATACTTTCAGTCCATACTTGGTTGGTTTACTAGGCCCATATTGAATGAACTTGCAATGTCCTCTGAAGGCTACAAGTTGCTCATCCACTGTTACATTATCACTAGGATTGTAGAGCATGGTACAATTCTTGATAAAAATATTCCAAGTGTAACTAATAGGCGCTAGTTGATCCATTTCCAACTTCAAAGAATGAGTTTGCTTATCATCAAATCGAAGACTTCTTCAAACATCCACATATTTATTCACTGACATTGTTGCTTTGTAGTATGGATCAGAATGTGGGTCCAGAAATAATTATTTGATAGGAACATAAAAAGATTTTTGACACCCTGCCAGAAGTGTAAGTCTAATATAAGAATAAAATTCCTCTTTTGATATATTTTTCCATGTTTTGTTTTTTCCAGAAGCAATGCATCCTCCTTCATTTGTACATAAGACAACTTCAGAAAGACCTGCCATGATGTCATGGCTATGTGACGTTGGGGAGGAGGAGTCAGTCCCCTTTCCAAGATCACATGGCCATGACATTATCACAGATCTTTCTACACACAGACATGACCCACTCCCCTCCGCAACAACCCTGATTACAATAACACAGTAACATGTGACACATGAACTGATGAGTATATGATAAACATAAAACGTGTTATGTAAATATGTGGTTTTCCAAAAAAAAGCATTGTTATACCAAAATGCATAACATAAAACTATATAAACAACTGGAAATTACCAACAACTACAAACTTGAGGAATGCATAGAGTTTCAAAATTCTAATATTAAAGTGATCTTACAGAAAATAGCAAACAAATGAGCTATGCATTCTAGGGTGAAACCTTTAGTCATTTCTATAGACAGTTTTTCCAAGACATTGGGCGACATGTCCCATTAGGGCTGCACCTTTTTTTGGTATGTTTAGCAACAAAAAACTGTTGATGCCCTATTCTCTATATAAATGAACTGCAGTACACCAAAACTAGGGGAGACATGTATGAAGGAAGGCGCTTCGAAGGTAATTGTCAAGTCTCGTTTTCAGTGTATAATGCACCTGAATATATCAAAGTGGCTTTTGTGTGATTATAAATGAGGTCTAAAGTGTGACCTGCCTCGCCTATGTGTTAGGTGCATTATGGAACTTATGCTCCTAACATGTATAAAGGCTATAGATAGTCTGTAAATAAAAGAAAAGTCATTATAATAGCAGTCAGTGAATAGAAACTATTGTACTGATATTGATTGGTGGACCACAGGTCCCAGCAAGACAAGTGGTGTGCTGGCTCTTGCTGTATGTAGAATAAAGGATGAGAGTAGCAAAAATACATTTCAAATTTAATGTAGTAAAAATTTAAAAATCTGAATAACATCATTAGTGGGTTACTTAATGTAAAACTAGTTTTAGATTCTATTAAATTTAAATGCATTTTATATGATATATTTTTATTTTTTGGGGATATATATTTTTATATTAATTTTATATGATAAAAAATTTAATTACATTTAAATAATTTAATTTTATATACAATATATACTCAAGTATAAGCCGACCCGAGTATAAGCCGAGGCACCTACTTTTGCCACAAAAACCGGGAAAGCTTATTGACTTATAAGCCTAGGGTGGAAAATGCAGCGGCTACTGGTGAATTTTAAAAATAAAAATAGATACCAATAAAATTACATAGGCAGTTTAATGTCCCCCATAGGCAGATATAGGCTGGTATAGGCAGTTTAATGTCCCCATAGGCAAATATAGGCTGGTATAGGCAGTTTAATGTCCCTTATATGCAGATATAGGCTGGTATAGGCAGTTTAATGTCCCCCAATAGGAAGTAATAGGCAATTTAATGTCCCCCATAGGCAGATATAGGCTGGTATAGGCAGCTGCATATGTCCCCCTAGGCAGGCTATAGACAGGTAATTGACCCCATAGGCAGGTTATAGGCAGGTATAGGTTGTTATAGGCAGGTATAGGTCCTCATAGTCAGGGTATAGGCAGGTATAGGTCCCCCTAGGCAGGCTATAGGCAGGTAATTGCCCCCATAGGCAGGTATAGGTCCTCATAGGCAGGCTATAGGCAGGTATAGGTCCCCCTAGGCAGGCTATAGGCAGGGTATAGGCAGGCTATAGGCAGGTATAGGTCCCCCTAGGCAGGCTATAGACAGGGTATAGGCAGGTATAGGTCCCCCTAGGCAGGCTATAGACAGGTATAGGTAAGGTTTTAAAACAAAAAACAACCACTTACCTCGATCCCCACTGCTCCGTCTCCCGGGCGCTCTCCTTCGTCTTCTCGGCACAGGCGGGTGATGTCATCAGGCCGCGCACGCAGCGTGATAACACACACTGCCTGTGCCGGAAACTCCGGACAGCTGCGAGTCTGCGGCCATCCGGAGTCCACTGCGGAGCAGGGAGCGCTCGCTCTTTGCTCCGCAGTGCTATCTCTTCACCTATATGCGCTCCGGAGCAGTCGCATATAGGTGAAGAGATCGCCGATAGCACCTGGGCCACCCCAGTGCCTGGACGCTGTCGGCTGGACTCAGCCTTCAGTTATAAGCGCTCCCTGAGGAGTCGCGTATAACTGAAGTGTCCCTGCCGGCGCCTGGGCCATCACAGCGCCGAGCGCCGACAGTGACTCAAGTATAAGCCAAGGAGGGATTTTTCAGCACATTTTTTGTGCTGCAAAACTCGGCTTATACTGGAGTATATATGGTAGTTTATAATTATCATAAATTACTTTTTATTATCGTACTGGTGGAAGTTGAGAAATATTGAACATTTTTTCCCCTAACAGCAAATCTAGCTCCACTTCAACTCCTCTGGCTCAGGCAGACCACATTGAAATGCCTGTTCGAGCAGTAATGTGCCTAATTTTGCAGAACCACATTCATATATGTGTCTACTATTACGAGTGTGGTGTGACATGCTCCCAGAATGCCCCCAGAACACCCCTTCATGTTAGGCATATTAGAAAGTGTTGAGCACCTAACACAATTGTTAGGCACATTAGACATCCTAGCCGACTCACTTAAGTGTATTTTTCACCAGAAAAAGGATGAAAAACCCGACCATACATGTCTCCTTAGGTGCTTTATACACCTGTCACGACAAATTTGAATATGCCTAAAGTAGGTGCATTAAATATGCTAGCAATGATATGCTATGCGCCTATATTATGCTATGCGTATCAATTATACTATGCAAGGTATACCACACGCCAGATTTTTGAAAGGTTCATTCATTCAGGCACACTATAAACTCATATAACCCCTTCCTGACATGGGACGTATGCATACGTCCTGGCGATCGTGCGGGCAAGCCGTGCACGATCGTGACATCGAACCAGCGGTAAATTACTGCTGGCTTCATGCCGCATCACCCCCGGACAGAGTGAGCCCCGGCCGCGTGTGATTAACACTTCATTATCGCGACATCGTGGTCTCAATAATGAAGCTGCAGGCATTAGGAGTGAGCTCCCCCCACCCCACCCCTGGCCCCAAGCAAAAAAAAACATTGGAATACCTGTGCGCCCCAAAAGCACAATAACCCCCAAGAAGAAATACAGGAGGGATGCTGACACCAAAAAGGGGTGTCTTCTGGAAGGTTTCAACTGTTCTAGTACTTTGGGGGCTTTGCAAATGCGACATGACCCCACCAAAATCTGCATTCCAAAAGCCAAATAACACTCCCTCCCTGACATGTGCCCAAACAGCAGTTTACTTTATCACTGCCGGCAATGACAGACATGCAGCGGTATTCACATGAGAGATCGCCGCTGCGTGTTTGTTTTGCACCTGTTGTTTCCGCTTTTTGGATGCAATCAAAGAATGGCATGTCACGTCTTTGATGACATCCGCAAGACGGACCCGACAGGCACAAAACAAACACGCAGCGGCGATCTCTCATGTGAACGCTGCTGCGTGTCTGTCATTGCCGGCAGTGACAATCTCACTGCTAATTGTTAGATGCATCTCTGGGTCCGTTCTGATGGACCCAGAGACGCATCAGAAATGCGGATGTTCATATGGAGGCAAGACGCCAGGGGAACATACCCTAAGGCTATGTTCACACGGCTTATTCATGCCGTAATTGCGGGACGGATTTCGCCCCCCATTACGGCGTGTGTACGGGGGTGGGGCGGCGGCAACTCGCCGGCCCCATGGGCTTTCAGTATCCACGACGTGGATCCCACCGGGATAATGTGCATGTTACTTTCTCCCCGCTTGCCATATTTCGCGAGTGGGGAGAGGAGACGGAATCCATAGTTCTCTATGAAAACTGTGGATTACTGTAATGACTGGGACGGATTTGCGCCGTATTTGAGTGCTTTGCGGCACGGAATACGGGACCAAATCCGCCCCCAAATCAGCCGTGTGAACATATCCTAAGACTTTTTTATTTTTTTTGCACTTTAAAACTTTTTTTTACATTCACTTTGAGGCCCCCCTCCTGGCCATGTGTAAGTGAGAGAGGGCTCCTTCCTTTCACTTACACCTCACACACATCCACATAGCCAAGGAGGGGGAGGAGGGGGCCTTCTCAGCCACCCACACGGCCCAGGGGGGGAGGAGGGGGCCCTCATGTATGGCTGAGTGCCATGTGTGTGGGGGGCAACCCTCCTCCCCCCTGGCCGTGTGGGTGCTTGAGAGGGCCCCCTTCTACCGCCGGCTGTGCGTGTGGTGGGGGGCCCCCTCCTCCTCCCGGGCCATGTGGGTACATGCACAGTCGAGGGGAGAAGTGGGCCCCCCACCACATGCACAGCCGGGGGGAGAAGGGGACCCCCACAGTTCTGGCTGGCCCAGGTGGGTGAAGGGGGGCCCCCCACGGTTCTGGTTGGCCTGGGCACCGCATCGGGAATGCTGCGGAGAGGAGGTCCCAGCTCCCGGCACAGCTGCTGCGCTCAGCACTCCAGTGAGAAATCTACTTACATAATCCCTGCGCACTGACACTCTGTAGCCGGGGTCGGGACCTCCTACTCTCTCTGTCTCTACCGCCGCTGTGCGGAACAATTTGAATCCGGGAAGCTCAGCCTCGAAGGGGGGGGGGGGCCTCATGGATTCAAATTATTCACATCCCGCCCACAGCCACAAACAGAGGAGGAGGGCCCGGCTCCCACGTATCAGCGCGCAGGGATTATGTAAGTAGATTTCTTACTGGAGTGCTGAGCGCAGCAGCTGTGCCGGGAGCACGGGCTCCCTCCCTCCCAGCACCACCCCCGCTCCTGCTACTGGGGCTCTCCAGGCACAGTAATTTTTATATGTAAGGAAGCGGAGGCGGAGTGCAGCGGTGCAGGGAGCATGGGCCCCCTCCCAGCACCGCTGACACTCGCCGGCCGCCACCACCGGGCCCTATGTAGAGTGCGGAGCTCGGCTGCGCCATGCTCTACTGACTACTGTACAATGTATGAAATAAGCGGGCCTGCTTGAAGCGGGACCCTTATTTCTCCGGGCCCCGTACAGGAGTACCGGTTGTACCCCATGTATGGCGGCCCTGGGGCGGGATGTGAATAATTTGAATCCATGAGGCCCCGACCCGAGGGGCGGAGCTTCACAGATTAAAATTGTTCCGCATCCCGGCGCTGGTCACACAGCACAGCGGCGGCGGAGACAGAGAGAGGAGGAGGTCCCGACCCCGTCTACAGTGTGTCAGCGTGCAGGGATTATGTAAGTAGATTTCTTACTGGAGCACTGAGCGCAGCAGCTGTGTCGGGAGCCGGGACCTCCTCTCAGTAACGTTCCCGGTGGGGTGCCCAGCCCAGCCAGAACCGTGGGTGAAGGGCGGTCCACCACGGTTCTGGCTGGCCCGGGTGGGTGAAGGGCCCCCCCCCCCCACGGTTCTGGCTGGCAGTGGAGACATAACCATATACGGAACACTAGTAATGTGCCAAACATGTATAAAGGCTATAGATAGGCTGGAAATAAAATATAAGTCATTAGAAGAGCATGTCAGTGAATAGAAACTATGGTACTGATCTTGCTTGGTGGACCACAGGTCCCAGCAAGACCTGTGGTGTGCTAGCTCTTGCCGTCTGTAGAATAAAGGGTGAGAGCAGCAAAAATACATTTTAAATTTAATGCAATAAAAAGGTAATATCTAAGAATCTGAAAATCATCATCAGTGGGTTACTTAATGTAAAATTAGTTCTCTCCTAGGAGAGATTTTTATATTTTTGGGATATTATATATTTTTTAATTAATCTTATATGATCACATTTTTCATTAAATTTAAATTATTTAATTTTATACAGTTTGATCATTATAATAAACTACTTTTTATCATTGTACTGGTGCTAGTTGAGAAATATTGGACTTTTTTTTTCCCCTAACAGCAAATCTAGCTCCACTTCAACTCCTCAGGCTCAGGCAGACCACATTGAAATAGGTCTACCTGTTTGAGCAGTAATGTGCCTAGTTTTGTCGAACCACATTCATATATGTGTCTAATTATACAAGTGTAGTGCGACACCCCTCCCCCCTCAGAACGCCTTCTCATGTTAGGTGCATTAAAAAGTGTTGAGTCTTACAAACAATGCGCCTAACACATTTGTTAGGCACATTAGATATCGTAGCCGACTCACTTAGGCACAGTTTACTACAGAAAAGGGGGAAAAACCCAATCATTCATGTCTCCCTATGTGTTGGTGATATGTGGTCATGGTGTTGCAGTATAATTCAGTCACTATGTGGTGGTAATATGTGCATATCACAAGTAGTGATGAGAGATTACGTTGACTATCGTCATCGGGTCGATAGTCGATATCGGCAATTATCAATAAGATATCCGATAGTCGATAATAGATTATCGCCGATGACCATTAAAGTCTATGGGAGAGCAACAACACCTTCATTCTTACACCCAAACAGGGCTGGAGAAGCTGGAATTAACATCCACAACAGTCAAATGGATACGTGCTACATCTTAGGCAAAACACTTAGGTTATAAAAGCCACAGAAAAAAACTCACAGACCATTCACTATCCCTGTCTTGCACCACAGCATGACCCTTAAACCTGCATGACCCACAAATTAAAAAGTGTCAGAAGGCAGTATGATTTGAGCCATCATTTTACTTGAACTGGACATTGAATATCCCTGTCCTGTGTCCTGGAACACAGCATGAGCCCCACACCTGCATTACCCCAGATTAAAAAGTGCCGAAAAAAGGAGTCTTTCAAACACCATTTTAGTTGAACTGGACATTAACTATATCTGTCCTGTACCGCAGTATGACCATTAAACCTGTCTGACCCACAGATTAAAAAGTGCTGGGAAAAGGAGTCTTTCAACCACCATTTAGTTGAACTGGACATTGACTATACCTGTCCTGGTCCGCATTATGACAATTAAACCTGTCTGACCCCCAAATTAAAAAGTGCCGGTAAAAGGAGTCTTTGAACCACCATTTTAGTTGAACTGGACATTGACTATACCTGTCCTGGGCCGCAGTATGACCATTAAACCTGTCTGACCCCCAAATTAAAAAAGTGCTGGGAAAAGGAGTCTTTGAACCACCATTTTAGTTGAACTGGACATTGACTATACCTGTCCTGGGCCACAGCATGAGCCCCAAAAACCGCATGAAACCCCCCCATTAAAAAGTGCCGGAAAAAGGAGTCCCTTTTAAACCCCCATTTTAGTTTTTAC
>JAODAL010079786.1:0-12459 GCA_025379985.1 Phyllomedusa bahiana | reverse complement strand
ACCCAAACAGCCTCACCACCCTTTTGATCATTTAATTTCCTCCAACCCATTTGACAGTAAAAATCAGGATTTTCAGACAGGGGGCCCGTTGACCTACTTGGGGACATCTGTTTAGTTTGCTTCAATTCTAAGTCAGGGGTGGAACTATGTCCCCAAATTAGAATGGCAAGTACCCTGGGCCGCACATTTTTGGAAAACGAGTTTTTTTTTTAATATAGTTTATTTTTTTTTGAAAAAATTTTTCTGCTGTTTGGCCCAATAAAAGCACCTTTTGGGGTTTTTTTGGGGTCTTCTGCATTACGGGAAATTTGGATAGTCAAGGGTCCTTTTCCCACTAAAAAAATGTTCAAAGACTATTTTCCCTTTGGCACTTTTTTAAATCGGGGGGGTCATGCGGGTTTTGGGGGTTTTTAAATGCTGGGGCCCCCCGGGACAGGCATTGGGTCAATGCCCCGTTCAACTAAAATGGTTTTTTCAAAGACCCCTTTTTTCCCCAGCACTTTTTAATCTGTGGGTCAAAAGGGTTTAAAGGGGTCATGCTGCGGCCCCAGGACAAGCATAGTCTTTGTCCAGTTCAACTAAAATGGGGGTTAAAAAAGACCCCTTTTTTTTCCGGAATTTTTTAAAATCTGTGGGCCCAAGAAGGCTTAAAGGGGTCATGCTGTTTTTCCAGGACGGGGTTAGTTATGTCCAGTTAAACAAAAAATGGTGGTTAAAAAGACCCTTTTTTTCCGGCTTTTTTAAAAATCAAAGGGGTTTTGCAGGTTTGAGGGTCATGGGTGCGGTTTCAGGACAGAAATAGTTTAAAAATCATATTCAACTACAATGGTGGTTCCCAAAAAATCCTTTTTCCAGCCCCCTTTTTTATCTTGGGGGCAGCAGGTTTTAAGGGGCATGCTTTCGTTCCCGGAAAGGGATAGTAAATGCCAATTCCCGGGAAAATGATTTTTTTCAAAAAATTTCTGCCTTTTGGGGACTTTTTAATTTGTGGGTTCCCTTTCCCCGGTTTTAAAGGGTCATGCTTTTGGTGCAAAGACAGGGGATAGTGAATAGTCTGTGAGTTTTTTTTCCTGTGACTTTTTGTTGCCTAAAATTTTGTTGCCAAAATGGCCATATCCTTTTTAAATGTTGGGATGTTTAATTTTCCCCCTTTTTTTCCCCCCCCGCCCTGGGTTTGGGTTTTTAAGAATGAAAAGGGGTTTTCCTCTCCCATGGCCTTTTTTTGGTCATTGGCGATTTAAATTTTTTATCGGAACCCATTTGGAAAAAAGTATGATTTAAATTTTTCGTTTTTGGGCTATCGAATTTGGGTAACATAGTTTTACAGAATTGTTTTATCACTAATTATAAAGTGTCGCAAAAGGCACCCATCGCACCAAATTTTGGAGTTTTCAAAATGTTATAAATCTAAAGAGCAGGGGCTACGAAAACTTTTTGGGGCGCCAAAAACTGGCCAAAAGGCCCCCTTTTTTTGCATGTCGTCCCCCCAAGTGAGATTTTTACAAATTAAACCCTTAACATATTACCGTAAAAACCCCCTGTTTTTTTCGGAATGGGAGTTTATTGAGGGTCAATTTATTTGGGATTCTGGTTTTTTTTAATGTCATCAATTTAAATATTTGAACCAACATCAGGCCTTTTTAATTTCTGAAATTTTGCGGGAAATATTTCATAAAATAAGCAAAAAAAAACAAAATTTTTCTACATTGTAAACTTTTAATTAAGGTTCCGAAAAAGTGCCCGGCACTTTGGGCACCCGGGAAAATTTGAATGCAATTTTAAGCCTTTTCAACTGGGGAGAAACCCCCCCAGTAGTTAGTTACAAAAGGACATATAAAAGTTTTTGAACCAAAAGTGAGTAAATTATAGAAAAAAATATTACCTGCAAGGGCTTTTTGGCCAAAAATCACTGAAAAAACATTTCAAAAAATAAATTTTACTATTTACAGAGTGTAACAACAACAGTGCCAGTCTGTTGCAACTACAAAGGCAGGGGGAAATGGTATTCATTTTGGTTTTTTTGGGACACCATGTAAAAAACTTTATTTAAATTTTTACCTAAAGTCTAACGGGAAAAAAATAAACGCATGATGTAAAAGGGTTAAAAAAGTTCCTAAAACCTTTGTCAAACACAATACCCCAAAGAGTAGCCCAAGGGTTTATGTTGGGTCTGAACCCCCCCCAGCGGGTACATGAAGGTTTAAGACGAAAATTCATTTTTAACCCCTTTTGTGTTGGTTTCCAAATTCTTTGTGTAGCCGGGGAAAAATTAAACCTCATCATGCAGATTCAATTCCTTCTTCCTTTTTAATTTGAGTTCCCAAACAAAAGTTTTTTATGCAGTGCCAGGGGCGTGGAACAGTAACATAACATCATTACTTCATATTACAACTAGAAAAATCATTGGCTTAATTTTTTTCATAAAACAGTATATTGGTTCTTTTTAACAAAAAAAAATTTGATTGGTAGGCGTTGACCTTTAAATAATTGTTCTGGGCCCCACATTATGATGTTTTAAATTTAGCATTTGATAAGGGATAGGAAAAAAACCCCCTTCAAAGATAATTGTTCTGTTTTTTTGAAATAAGAACAGTTTTTTTTCAATGAGAGGGTCTTTTTTGGCCCATTCACACGGTGTATTGCAGGGCGTAATTCCCCCCGCAATTACGCCGGTGGCCGGGGCGGGGGGGGAGGGGGGAGTACGGGGGCCGGCACTTGCCGGCCCATAGACAATCACTGCTACGGCCGGTAACCCGCAGAAATGACATGTCAAAAATTTTTCCCCGCCCGGGGGCTTCGCCGGGCGGGGAAGGAGACTAATCCAAAGGTTCCCCCTATGAAAATGTGAATTACCGAAAAGGGGCCGTTTTCGGCCCGTATTGGCCCTTCGGGGCGTAATTACACCCAAATACTGCCCATTTTAAGCCGTTGAACATGGCCTTAAAAGTCCCCCTAACAATTGTTTTGTTTTAAAAAGCAAGAGTGCTCCCCTGGAAGATTTTATAGTCTCAGGAACCCAGAAATTAAAAGCTGAATATTTAAACAATTTATCTAAACCCCCATGCTAATAAACCAGTTGCATTCGGTATCAAATAGAAGAATAGGTAATTTCAGCTGAATTATGAATTTTTCTGACATCTGGTTGAGTATTATAAACACTTTCTTTCAAGACTAGAAAATGACATTAAATGACATTAATTAAAATGTTAAATCACATCATTCTGACCACTTCCTACTTTGATGTAAGAAGTGCTTAGAATATGCAGTAAAAAATGAGTTGTGATATGGCTTCATGGGTATATAAGATGAATATGTAAAGATAAAAGTAAAGATAGAAGTGCACTAAATGATAATATAGGTATTGAAAATAGGACAAAAAGGGATTGCAATCATGCTCTGGAGTTGTGCAACTCTGAGGCACAACTCTCAAATCACATAACACATGTGTTGCTTGCAGTGTCTAGTGAATAAAGCACCTAGATAACGACCCAGGAGAAGACAACAAGTAGACTGATGAAGAAAAGACAGGTGCTCGGAGCAGAAAAGTACCCCATTGACCCCGTGATTATTAACCTTTTTTTAAAAGAACAATAACATTTGATGGACTATGTATTTGGTGTTGTAAACTAACACTCAGTTCAGTACCGAATGATTGTTAGGCGTTCTATTAAATACTGTGTATGTGGGGGGGAGGGGCGGTTTGATTCTTGCAGGAACACAAGTGTCAAAGGTCATAAAACTAAATACAATAAAACAAGCAAGATTATCTTAAAATATGAACAAATACTTATAAGTAAGTAAAACAAACATCAAAACCAACAGCACAACTGAAACATTATATTAGCGCCTACTCATATCTCTTATTTACAAGTCTTTGTTCATTTTTTTAAGATAATCTTTGATCTTACATCATTACATCTTTGGATCCATCTATACCTTTCTACCACCTTTTGTTTTCTCTCTAAAAATTCTGCATATGTACTACATATAAGTTTAAGACCACATTAATTTTAACGCCTCTTCTACTTTGTGTTATTGGGTGTAGGAATTTGTTTGATATATATATATATATATATATATATATAATATATATATTATATATTATATATATATATATATATATATATATATATATATATACACACACAATTTTGTGTTTTCCCTGAAAACTCATAATTTGTTTCATATTCAAGAAAGGTTTGCCGATTTTAGTTGTCTTAAGGAAGGGGGTACTGGTTTATCGCTTTGGAATTTGTTAGTGCTTATGTAACACACAATGTACCCCATGCAATAATTATTCAATCATTGTGCTCTCTTGACAAAAGGAGAGAAAAGAGAAGACATCAAATGGCTGAGCAGGGAGGCTGATGACTAATTTTTTGTCTGTCAGTGTCTGATTTTGGTATGCAACTAAAATAAAGTGATTTCAGAAACCTAGTTTTCCATGGATGATCCAAATTTATTATTATTTATTTGATGGCACCATTTATTCCAGGGCGCTGTACATTCAGGGGGTTACATACATAACATAAGTCAAACATTTACAATAGTGACAATCTCTGACTAAAAGCAGGTTACAAGGGAGAGAGGGCCTTGCCCACGAAGGCTTACAATCTACAAGGAAGGGGGAAGGAGACAGAAGGTGAGGGGCAGACATGTTTGTGGGGTGTAGTGACAGCGGGGTTATTCTAGGTTGTAGGCTAACCTGAAGAAGTGGGTTTTCAGGTTGCTTTTGAAGCTGGTGAAAGTTGGGGAGAGTCTGATGTGTTTGGGCAGCGAGTTCCAGAGTATGGGGGAGGCATGAGAGAAACCTTGGAGACAGTTGTGTGAGGAGGTGACAAGAGGAGAGCGGAGAAGAAGGTCCTGTGAGGAACGGAGTTTGCGTGAGGGGGAGTATCTGGAGATTAAAGCAGAGCTGTCTGGAGGGGAGAGGGTATGGAGAGCCTTGTAGGTCAGGGGGTGTAGCTTGAAATTATTGCGCTGGGCAATGGGTAGCCCGTGCAGGGATGGGCAGAGGGGGGAGGCCGGGGAGTAGCGAGGAGAGAGGTGGATAAGACGGGCAGCAGATTTGAGAATGGATTGAAGGGGAGCAAGAGTGTTAGATGGGAGGCCGCAGAGAAGGATGTTGTAGTAGTCGAGGCGGGAGATGACAAGGGCGTGGACAAGCAGTTTTGTAGTGACAGGGTTAAGGAATGAGCGGGTGCGAGAGATGTTTTTCAGGTGGAGGCGGCAGGTGGAGGTAAGGGTTTGGATTTCGGGTTTGAAGGACAAAGCGGAGTCGAGTGTTATCCCAAGGCAGCGGACTTGCGGACGCGTGAGAGTGTAGAGCCATTGACTATGATAGAGAGATCAGGGGTGGGGATGGAGTGCGACGGTGGGAAGATAATGAATTCAGTTTTCTCTACATTAAGTTTTAGGAGACGGGAGGAGAAGGAGGCTACGGTTGACAGGCAGTCTGGGATCCGGGACAGTAGAAAGTTGATGTCTGGGCCGGAGATGTAGAGTTGGGTGTCATCAGCATACAGGTGGTACTGGAAGCCGTGTGATGCTATGACCTGACCAAGACCAAGAGTGTAGACAGAGAAGAGTGGTGGGCTCAAGACTGACCCCTGGGGGATACCAACAGAGAGAGGGTGAGAGAAGGAGGTGGTGTGAGAGTGAGAGACACTGAGTGTCCGATCAGTGAGGTATGAGGAGATCCAAGAAAGGGCTGAGTCCGTGATGCTGAGGGATGAGAGGATTTGTAGCAGGAGGGAATGATCAACAGTGTCAAAGGCGGAGGTCAGGTCTAAGAGGAGGAGCACAGAGTAGTGACGTGAGGCTTTAGCGGTTAATAGGTCGTTGTTGACTTTGGTTAGGGCGGTTTCTGTAGAGTGATGGGATCGGAAACCAGATTGCAGTGGGTCAAGAAGAGAGTTGGAGGATAGATGGGAGGACAGTTGAAGGTAGACGTGTTGTTCGAGGAGTTTCGAAGCAAATGGAAGCAGTGAGATGGGGCGATAGTTGGACAGAGAGGAGGGGTCAAGAGAAGGTTTCTTCACAATGGGTGTGATGGTGGCATGCTTAAATGGTGAAGGGACGATGCCAGAGGTTAGTGATAGGTTGAAGAGATGGGTGAGAGCTGGGAGTATAACAGTGCTGAGGTCTGGGACATGGCTTCGTAGTTAAGGGGCTCTGGGCCATGACATGGCCTGGAGCATGACACCTCCAGTAGATGATCTCCCTTGGTGGGCCCTTTGATGTTGGCTAAGGTCCTCATAAGGTTCTAAGACGGGCATCCCAAGATTGTTTGTGGATGTTTGGGGCCTGACTTTTTACCCTCTATATTCCTCTGGGTTTCACAATACAGGGATGATAGGGATCAGACCAATCCAGGGAATTCTATATGGCATGAAACCTTTCCACCAACCCCACTAAGTCATCAGCCGCTGAGGGTCTTTCTGCGCATCCCAGCACTGCACAGGTCTAGGAAGAGAGTGTATATATGGTTCATGACTTCATGCGCTGCCATTTGAGCAGGGGAGCAGGTCTCAGATGAAATAGCTGTGACCTCAATGGCTTGTCCATGTTAAAGCAACAATCATGTACCAATATATCACTGCAAATAATAATCCCTGTTAAAACATAACTTTTACTAGACTATCTAAAATATTAATATCTAAACCCCTATATATTACCACTACATACCTAGATGATACAGCATACTGTGCACTATCTGCCAGTGGAGTAATCGCCCCGATAAAGAGCGGCTCCGCTTTAATGACAGACAATATCACTACATGCGTGTATAGACACCTTTAAATCCCAGCTATCCCGACGCGTTTCCCCCATACAATTTTAGGGTTCATCAGGGGATTCAAAATTTCTCTTACTGTGGAAAAAGAATACGCTATATACAACGCATATACTACAACACATGTACTTCCCTTTCAAATTAGATAAGTGGACTGATACTTAGCTTAAGTGCTGCCAGGTATAATGACGATAATTCCCGCAGCACCTCTAGTACGCTGGCACCCAAGATAAGAGGGACCTTCCGGCGCTCCTGAGTCTTCTCGTCCTCCTGGCTGGCCGGCGTGCGCGCGCCCTCTCCTGAGGCGCGCGCGCGCCGGCTCTCGAGGATTTAAAGGGCCAGTACGCCCATTATTGGCTAAGATTGGCCAGGTGACCCATATTTAACACCTCTTCCTTCCGGGTCACCTTGCGGATCTTTAGTGCCGTACAGCCTTTAGAGAAAGCTTCTAGTGCCTCGTTGTTTGTCTACCGTGTACCGAACCTCTACGCTCTGTTTCCTGACCAAAACCTTGCGCCTGTCCGCCCTCTTGCCGTCCCCGACCCCGCCTACGCCTCACATTCTGTCCCACGCACGTTTGGGCTGCCCCGCAAGCAAGTCAGCCGGGGGGAGACCGGTTTAGTTCTCCCCCCGCAGCAAGTCCACCCCGCTTTGGGCGGGGTTTGGGTAAAAACCGGGGTTTACTTAGTTCCGCCCCCTGGTAGGTTTCCCACCACGCTTGCGGGGTCCAGCGGATCCACTCCGCTTCTTTTCAGTAAGATCCGCCATGGATCCCGCCAAGGTACCTCTGCCCGGGACCGGATCTCACGGCGAATATTTGGCTAGCAGTCTCATCAACTAGCCAACAGCCCAGCAGCTGAACCATTTGCCGCCATGAGCAGAAACCCCTGGCAACCAACAGCCGCCGATCCTCCTCCTGGGCACACCTCCCCCAGCCCCGGGGATTTCCCTCGGTTTACGTTCCCAAACCCCTGACAATTTTGACGGGGACCCCAAAACTGTGCGGGGGATTTATTACCCAGTGCTGATGCACGTTGAGTTGATGGCCGGTCAATTTCCACTGAAGTTCCAAAGGGGGCCCTTCGGGGTCAGTTTGCTGCCCGGGGAAGGGCTCTAGTTGGGCCACCCCTTCGGGCCCGGGGCATCCGGGTAACGACGGACCTACAACTTTCCTCTCTGAGTTCCGCAATGTTTTGAAGAGCCGGCCGGTTCCTGGGCCAGAGACGCTCTACTGAACTTCGCCAGGGTGATCCTCTGTCGGGACTAGCATTTTCTTTGGGGACCCTGGCGTCGGAGCGCCCTGGAAAACGCCGCCATTGATTTTTAAAAGGGCCTTCCGGCAGATTAAAGGGGAGCCTAGCGGCCAAGAGATCCCGCCTCTCAAAGCGAATGGTCCACCTGCCACTGGGGATCGATTTTGCTTCGCCGAGCGACAAGAGGAACTACCGGAACGTGAATTCGCCCGACCACGCCGTTTCCCTCCCGGGGGCCCGGTTTCCAAAGCCCCCAGCTGCCGCTTTCACTTCCTCCAGTAAAAAAACCCATGCAGGGGACCGGGCACTCGTCCAACAGGACGCCGCCGTCGGGAGAAAATTTTTGGCCTTTACGTGCCACCCCCGGATCACCCCCAAAAAGGTTTGCCCGTTTTCGCCCCACAGCGGCGGGGAAACCCCCCGCCCCTAGGCTATGTCGGAGGGCACCCGGGGTTTTGAACACTTCCTCCCCAGTCTTACTGGGGAGGTTGAGGTTTCTTGGGGGGGTTTTTTCCGGACTCGCTTTTCGGGTGCCCCGCCTTTCTGGCCCTTGGTCCCCCGGGAACTGAACTTTATTATCCCCCCGGTGTCCAGTTCGCCTTCGGTGACCCGTCGGAGAACCCCGGGGTGATTTCTCCGTGAGTGGGAGACTTGTGAGGCCATTGGGGTAGTGCCCAAGCCGTTGTCTCTCCGCGGGGGGGCCTTACCAAAGGGAGATCACCTTCTAGTCCTCCCTGGTCATCCTCGTATCCTCTTGGGTCTTCCGTGGTACAGCTCCATCCCCCAACCCCGTTTGGGAAAAACCCGGGGGGTTCTACGCTGGGGGCCCCCGGACTGCCAGAATCGGTTCTCATTTCCCAGGCCTGCCCCGGGCCATTCCACCTCTCAGCTTACAGGCCCCCTGCCAGGCCTTCCGCTAAATAGGGAACGGGAGTCTTTTGGGAGAAACAGGCCGAATCTTTTCCCCCCACGTCCCTATGTTCCCCTTTGCCCTCCTTCCGGGGGCCGGTCCCTCGGGGTGGGGTTTACCGTTGCCCAGCCCAAAAGGGACTCAGGCCATTCGGATATTCCGTGAAAACCCTGCAAAGCCCTTTTCAGGTTTCAGGGATATGCCGACATACGCAATTCCTATCACCCCCGGAGCCGGGTTTTTTTTGTACAGAAGAAGGATGGTTTCTCCGCCCCTGCTCACTCCGGGGCCTAACCCAGTTTTACCGGAAAAACCGGGTACCCTTGCCACTAATTAGGGGAACTCTTTGCCCGTCTTAAAGGGAGCCAAGGTTTCTCCAAACTGGACCGGCGGGGCATAAAATTTCCATCGGATGTGGGGAATAGTGGAAGGGGCGTTCAATCCCCGGAGGGCCCATTTGAATACCTGTTGTCCCATTCGGTCTGTGAAATGCCCCCGCGGTCTTTCAGGAGTTGTAAAAGACATCTTCAGGGACCCGCTCTAACTGTTATCGTGTTCTGGAGACATTCTGGGTTTTTTCCCCGGGGGGGCCCCCCGGCCCATCTATTCAGGTGCCCAGGTCCTGCAAGCCTTTGCAGAAAACCCCCTGTACGCCAAGTTAGGAAGTCGGTTTTCCCCCAACCCAGTCTGCCTTTCCCCGGGTTTCATTGCTGACCGAGGCCTGCAGATGGATCCCCCCAAGCTGTCTGCTATCTTGCAATGGGCCAGACCTGTTGGATTTGAGCCCTACAACTTTTTTGGGGGTTTTCCAATTATTATGCCAGTTTATATCCCCCTTTTCTACATGGTGGTCCAATTTTTGGCTCTACCAGGGAAAAAGGCCAATCCCCAAAAGTTGGCCCCAGGCCGAAAAGGGCCTTTTGGATTTGAAGTCGGCCTTTTCTTCCGAATATTCTGTCCGCCCCCGACCCCGAGAAGCCCTTTTTTCGGAGGGGTGCCTCTTCGGTGGGGGCCGGGGGCGTTTTTACCAAAGGGGGCCCAAGGGGGAACCGCACCCGGGCTTTTCTCCCAAAACCCTTCTCGTCGGCAGAGAGGAACTTTTATTGGGGAGAAATTTTGCTTCAAAGAGGGCCCCCGGAAAGTGGCGGCATCTTCTGGAGGAGTGTCATCCTTTCGAGGGGTATATGATCACAAAAAACTTCTGTACCTTCCCGTCGGGCCCCGGGCCCCCTCCTCGGGAAACAGGTGGTCCTTTTTTTTCCAGATTTGACTTTGGACCCTTTTCCCCAGCCCAGAAAAACTCAGGGCTGATGCTCTCCTCGCCATCCCCTCACCGGAGAGGGCCGCAGCTTCAACACATCATACCCCCGGAAACCTGATCCCCCGCAGCACCTTCTCCTTCGGCGATACCTCCTGGCAAGACCCACGTTCGGGCCATCGCTGCGCAAGAAAATCCTGAATTGGGGGAATGCTCCTTGTTGGCAGGAATCCGGGGGCCCTAGATGTTCCAGTTTATCTCTCGGTTCTATGGTGGGCCCGGACTGGCTAAAGATATTAAGGACTTCGTGGATGCCGTGTACTTTTGCCCCGGAATAAGGGTACCCGCCCCAGTCCTTCCCGGGCTGTCGACCCCGCCTACGCCCCGTATCCATGGGCCATGTGGCGATGGATTTCATCACCGCTTCCCTCCTCTTCGGGCAACACGTGATTGGGGGGTTAGGGTAGGTTTTCGAAGATGTCGCACTTGCTCATGCCCGGGTTCCTTCGCACCACGTCTTGCCTCCCTTTTTTTTATCACATCTTCCCATGACGGGCCCGCCCCCACATCGTTTTGACGTGGGGGGCGTTCTGTCCAAGTTCGGCGCGACTCTGCTCCCCCATTGCGGGTAAGTTTGATTTTTCCTTGCTTACCCCCGCAAAACAAACGGCCCGGTAGAAGAGTCAACCCAAATTTTGGGGAGTTTCTTTCGTCACTTGTTTCGCTCGCCAGGGTGATTGGTCCCACCTTTTTACCCCGGGCCCAATTTTTATATAAATTCACTGGATTCGGGTCCCAGGCGCTCTCCCCTTTTTTTTTTTATAGGTGGGTCCCCCCCTCCTTCCCTCTCCCTCCTCCCCCGAGGTTCCCTCTGTGGATGCCTTGGTCCACGACCTATTGGCATCTGGGAGCAGACCCCCCGTCCCTGCAGCGGCGCTCCCCTATGAAGGCCCAGGGGGAAGGGAAAAGAGACCAGCTCCAACCTTTACCCCTGGAACAAGTATCTGTCCCCCAAAATGTCAGGTTAAAATCCCGTTACAAAATTGTCCGCGCTTTTCCCAGGTCCCTTTGAAATCCTGAGCCATTAATCCCGTGGCATATAAGCTCAAACTCCCCCCCACCGCGGATCCCTAATTCTTTCCATGTATCCCTCCTAAGCCCCCGTGTTGAAAGCTTCTCCCGAAAAATTGTCCCTCCCCCTTCCGGGGTCCGTTTTCCCCCAACATATTTGCGGTTTTTAAAAAGATCTTGGTATGAGGGGTTTTTAGGGGGTAAAAGGCCAAATTTTTTGGTTGATGGGAGGGATTTGGTCGGAGGAGAGTCTTGGGACCTGAGGAACCCTCCTGGACCAGGTCTCGTGTTTACCTTTCCTCCGAACCAGAAGAAGGAGGGGGCCTAGGGGGGGTATGTCAGGGGGGGGTCCGCACCCCCCGCCCGGGGGGCGGGCCCTCGTGTGCCACCCCCGGGGCCCCCCTGCCCCCGGGGCCCGCGGGTCGGGTCCCCGGCTTCCCCTTTCCTTCCCGGCGCTCCCGAGTCTTCTCGTCCTCCTGGTGGCCGGGTGCGCGCGCCGCTCCTTAGGCGCCCCCGCGCCCGGTCTCGAGGTTAAAGGGCCATACCCATTATTTGGGTAATTGGAGTGACCCTTTTAACCCCCTTCCTTCGGGTTACCTTTGGGATTTTATGCCGTACAGCCTTTGAAAGTTTAGGCCTCGTTGTTTTCCCGTTGTACCGAACCCCCTCGCCCTGTTTTCCTGACCACGAACATTGCCCCCTGTCCCGACCTCTTTTCCCGTCCCGACTCCCCTCGCCCCCGTTCGTACCCGCACAAAGCCCTTTGGGTCCACCGCAAGCAAGTCACGCATTTGGGGGGCCTGGTGTTCTCCCCCCGCGCAAGTATCCCCTTTGCGGGGGGGCTCTGGTGAAAGGGTTTATTAGATTCGTCCCCCCGGTAGGTTACACCATCGCTTTGGGGGTGGTCCAGCGGGTCCCTACCTCATTCGTTACAGACCGTTTTTGGGGGCAATGGGTGGCGGGGGGACCTTCTGACTACTGAAAAAACCCGAAAAACTGGACAAACAAGCACAAATTCGGGAAGTCAGGGGGGCAGGTCAAAAACCGAAGAGGCAACACGTATAAAAACAAGGCAAAAGGAGGTTAGAGGGGCAGGCACAAAACAGTAACCCAAACAAGACTAAAGAGAATAAGCATACCTTCACAAAAGGGTTTAAGGCAAAAAGCAAAGAGT
>JAODAL010079785.1:0-12460 GCA_025379985.1 Phyllomedusa bahiana | reverse complement strand
TTCCATTTTTGATGTTGTGGTGTTAATTTCAGCTTCTCGCTTGTTTGGGTTAAATTGAAGGGTTGTTGTTCCCATAGATTTAATGGTCATCGCGCATAATCGTGCTCACTATCAAAAACCTTATCGATAGCGGCCCCAAAACTACGCATCGATCGTCTCGATGCCAACGCAATCGCCTCAACACTATTTTTGTGCATTGTAGATTTTGGCCCTCAGTTCTGTTCCTTCAAGTGGCGTGAGTTACCTTGTCGGCTGCCATTCCCTTCAGTTTTTTTGGTCAGTTTTGCCCCTGTAAGTCCCCGGGGAAATAAAGGTGAAGCGATTCTAGAGTGAGGCTGTCATTTGCGTGTCTACAAAAAAACACAGCATTGTATGAAGAACCTAAACCCGCTCCCTTGCAATTGGAGTGGCACAACATTCTACAACACCCTCAGGCGTGCGGAAAGGGGGGGTGGGGGGCCCACAGGGGGGGGGGGGGCCCACCCCCCGTAATAAAATATTAGGTTGGGTAAAAGGATTTTAAAATTAATTTTACATGGAAAAAGAAATGTAATGTTGTACATAGGGATCCAAATTTGAAAGTTAAATTCTAGACCCGGAAGATTCAACCATATTAAAAAATAAAATGTTTTAAAATACAATATTTTTAAAAAAAAATTCTTAAAAATAAATTTTTTAAATAAAATATCCCCCCCCCCCAAATTTAAAAATATTACAAAATTAAATATTTCCCCCCAAACCCAATAAATATTTTAAAAACAAAATATTTTAAACCCCAATCATTTTTCCCCCCACCCACTTTAATATCCCCACACCCCACATTTAAATATCCCCCCCCCAAATACTATTTTCCCCCCCTTAAATACCCCCACCCACTTTTAAAAATATCCCCCCGTTTCCTTGGTCCACACCTATCCAATATAGAAGTAAAATAACCCTAAAATTTAGGACTCCCCGGAGAGTCCTATCTGGGTCGTTTTTTTTTCCTTTCTCTGCATCGTTCCACCCCGCCAGATTTTTGGGCAAGACCCCTGGATTAAAACAAAATTTTTAAAACCTTTTTAGATTTTTTACCCTTTACCCCTTTAAAATTTCCCAGGGGGGGTGGGCGGTAAAAACCCCATAACTTGGGGCCCCCTAGTTCCTGGGGGGTTGGGGGGGGGAAAGGACTACCCCGGAGTTAATCTAAAAATTTTGGGGGGCTGCTGCCCTCTCAATTTATTAAAAGGGGTAGAGACAAGCCCCTAGGTAGGTAGGAAAATTGGCAAGGCCCCCGTCTGTGGGTAGGTGGTTTTTCCCCAGTTAGGAAAGCTGTAGGTTTTGGGGGCCCCTTTTATTAGGCTGCAAGCAGTTAGGGACCCCCCTTTGGGTTGTTTACAGGCAGTTAGGGTTCCATGAATAGTATACAGGCAGTAAGGCCCCCTTTAGGTAGTATACAGGTGTTAGGGGGCCCCCCTTTAGCTGTTTGCAGGGAAATCAGGGCCCCCCCCTTTTGTTTTGTGTAGGTAGTCGGGCCCCTTTAGTATTTGGGAGAGGGGCCCCTTTGTTGTCGGGCCCCCCCCCCTAGGGGTCGGGGCCCCTTTGATTTAGGTAGCCGGGCCCCCTTTGTAGTCGGGCCCCCTTAGGGGTGGGGGGTCCCTTTTTGTAAGGCTTCCTTTAGGTAGCCGGGGGCCCCCTTTGGTGTCAGGGCCCCCCCCTTTGGTGTCGGGCCCCCCTGAGGTTCCCGGGTCCCCCTGAAAAGGTGCCGGGCCCCTTGAAGGTAGCAGGGCCCCTGAAGGTAGCCAGGGCCCCTGTAGGTAGCCCGGGACCTTGTAGGTAGTCAGAGCCCCCCTTGTAGCCAGGACCCCCTTGTAGTCAGAGCTCCCTTGTAGCCAGGGCCCCCCCCTGGTAGTCAGAGCTCCCTTGTAGCCCGGGGCCCCCTTGTAGCCAGAGCTCCCGTGTAGCCAAAAACTCCCCGTAGCCAGAGCTCGCTTGTCGCCAGCGCCCCCCTTGGAGTCCGAGCCCCTGCCTGTAGTCCGAGCCCCCCCGCTTTAGTCAGAGCCCCCCCCTTGTGCCGGACCCCCTGTGTCAAGGCCCCCCCCCTTGTAGTCAGGGCCCCCTGTAGTCAGAGCCCCCCCCTGTAGTCAGGGCCCCCCCTGTAATCAGAGCCCCCCCCTGTAGTCAGAGCCCCCCCGTGTCAGGCCCCCTGTAGTAGAGCCCCCCCTTTTGCCGAGCCCCCCTGTAGTCAGAGCCCCCCTGTAGCCAGAGCCCCCCCTGAGCCGGCCCCCTTGTAGCAGACCCCCCTTGTAGCCAGGACCCCCCCTGTAGTCGAGCCCCCCTTGTGCCGGACCACCCTGTAGTCAGGCCCCCCTTGTGCCCGGGACCCCTTTTTGCAGAGCCCCCATTTTAGCAGGAAAACCCCCCGTAGTCAGGCCCCCCCCCTTGTAGCCCGGGACCCCCTGTAGTCGAGCCCCCTTGTAAAGGGGCCACCCCTGTTAGTCAGACCCCCCCCTTGTAGCCAGGGACCCCCTGTAGTCAGAGCCCCCCCCTTTTGCAGGGGCCCCCTGGTCGAGCCCCCTGTAGCCCCGGCCCCTGTAGTAGGCCCCCTGTAGCCAGGACCCCCATGTAGTCAGGCCCCCCCGTTGAGCCCGGGACCCCTGTAGTCGAGCCCCACTTGTTGCAGGACCACCCGTGTCAGAGCCCCCCTTGTTGCCCGAGCCCCCCTTGTGCCAGGCCCCCCCTTTTAGCCAGGCCCCCCCCTGTAGTTTGGGCCCCCCCCTGTGTCGGGGCCCCCCCCCCGTAGTCAGGGCCCCCCCCCCCCTTGTGTCAGGCCCCCCCTGTAGCAGAGCCCCCCCCTTGTAGACAGTGCCACCCCTGTAGCCAGAGCCCCCTTTAGCCAGGCCCCCCTTGTAGTCAGCACCCCCTTGTATCAGCGCCCCCCTGGTAGCCAGGCCCCCCAGGTAGCCAGAGCCCGTAGTCAGGCCCCCCTTTAGTCAGAGCCCCCCATGTAGTCAAACCCCCCCTTGTAGTGAGAGCCCCCCGTAGCCAGAGCCCCCCCTTTTGTCGCGCCCCCCCTTTTAGAGGCCCCCCTTGTAGTTAGCGCCCCCCCTGTAGCCGAGCCCCATTGGTCAGGCCCCCCCTGTAGCAGAGCCCCCCTTTTTTGCCCGAGCCCTTTTTTTTTCCGGCCCCCTTGTAGCCAGAGCCCCCCTTTTTGGGCAGGCCCCCCCTGTAGTCAGACCCCCCCCTGTAGTCAGGCCCCCCCCCTGTAGTCGAGCCCCCCCTGTGTCGGCCCCCCCGTAGCCAGAGCCCCCCCTTGTAGCCAGGGACCCCCTGTAGTCAGCGCCCCCCCTGTAGCCAGAGCCCTTTTTTTAGCCAGAGCCCTTTTTTTAGTCAGAGCCCCCCTTGTAGCCAGAGCCCCCCTTGTAGTCAGAGCCCCCCCCTGTAGGGCAGACCCCCCTGTATCAAGCGCCCCCCTTGTAGTCAGCGCCCCCCCTGGTAGCCAGAGCCCCCCTGGTAGCCAGAGCCCCCCTGTAGCCAGAGCCCCCCTTGTAGCCAGAGCCCCCCTGTAGTCAGAGCCCCCCATGTAGTCAGAGCCCCCCCCCTGTAGTCGAGCCCCCCTGTAGCCAGGCCCCCCCCTTTAGTCAGCGCCCCCTTTGCAGAGCCCCCCCTGTGCAGAGCCCCCCTTGTAGTCGCGCCCCCCCCCGTAGCCAGCGCCCCCCTTTAGTCAGCGCCCCCCCCCGTGCAGAGCCCTTTTTTTTAGCCGAGCCCCCTTTGTCGAGCCCACCCCCCGTAGTCGAGTCCCCCGTAGTCGAGCCCCCCCCTTAGCCAGAGCCCCCCCCTTGTAGCCCCGCGCCCCCCTGTGCCCGAGCCCCTTGTAGCCCGCGCCCCCCCTGTAGCCGAGCCCCCTGTAGTCGCGCCCCCCCTTGTAGGAAGTTTTTTTAAAAAAAAAACAACAACAAATACTTATGGCTCCGGCTCCCGCCCGCTCTGCGTGCCCCGGTCCTGCTGCATGCATAGGGGCGCGGTGAAGTGGGGCACCGCCGGGCCCACGTCACCAGTAGGGGGCCCGGGGCCCCCGGAGGCTGAAGGCAATGCGTTCAGTGCCCGGGGAGGCGCGGGCGCAGGTGTGGGCTGTGCTCCGCGGCCGCGCAGCCCGGGGGTGGGGGGAATTTGTCCCCGTACGGGCCCGGCTTGAGCCTCGGGCGGGGTCCCCGGGCGTCGGGACCCCGGATGCGGGACGGGCCCCCCCGGGGAGCGACGGCACTGGCCCCCGGGCCCCCAGCGGCTCGGGGGGGGGCCCACCGGGGGTCCCCCGGTCCCCGGCGGCCCCGTGAGCCTGCTAAGGTTCTCTGCAGCCGGGAAAATTTGCTGTTTTGTAACGCGATTGCCCAAAAAAATTTGGGGTCCAAACTATTTTTGTCAAAAAATTTCAGCAAACTCGTGGGACCCTATTTTTTTTGAGAAATTAAAACCCTTCTTTTAGTTCCAAGGATTTTTAACCCCAAAATTTTCCCCCAAATCTTGTGTATGCACATGTCCCACTGTTTTGGTAAAATGTTTTTTTCCTTGTATGCTTTTTTCCCCCAAAAATATTTTCCCCTAAGAGTTTAGCCATAGGCATAAAAACAAAAAATTTAAAAATGAATTTTGACAATTCACTCAATTTAAAATGTTTGCCATGGCAATAGCAACATAATGTTGGTGCAATTTGTGCAGAAATACTGGCATATATGTTTTACACTGCATTTATGACGTGTTAAAGGTGGTTTTTAGACAAAAAGCGGCAAAGTGTCAGAGAAAAAAGATTTTTTGGGCTTTTTTTGAAGGTATAATGGATAGTCAAAAGGGGGTGTGGTTTTAAAAATGCTAACCCCCCAAAAAAATTTCCCAAAAGTTTTGAAAAATTTGGGTTGGGGCACCACACATGTTTTCAGATCTTTTTCCCCATTGGAAATTTTCTCCCAAACATTTTTAAAACCCTTTCCCCAATTTTTTAAAAAATGTCGAAAGTTTTTGAAAGTTATTAATAAACCCTGCCCCAGTATTTTTGGGTTTTTTGTTTTAAGTTTAACGTGCAAACCAAAGCATTGGAAGGGGTATTCCCAAAAAAATCGATTTCCTTTAAATAAAGTAAGAAAATCTACATATATAATTTTAAAAATTGGAAAACAAATTCAGGAAAATTTTTTCAAAAAAAAATTTGTGCCCGCATTGAAAATTTTTGTTTGTATTTTGTATATACTGTGCACTATAGAGGAATCCAAGTTTAAATTGTATCTCTATGGATCATCATTGTTAATTTCACTAAATTCAATCCTACCTATGATTTATGGCTTTTTACAGCATGCCTGTAGACTGACACTAGTGACCTCTTGTCATTTGCACAGTGCAAAATTATCTTAAAAGCATTTGTAAACTGATGCCATATGCTCTCTTTGAGCCTTCAGATTTATAGATTGAAAGGACCAGGAGAACATACTGTCCCCTTAGAATGCTAGCTCATTAGTTTTAGTCTTCCTAATAATATAAAGTGAAGTGATGTTGTCAGGTGCCTTATGATGCCTTATCTGAGAGCAGATTGTGATGGAGGGAGAGAAGCGGAGCTCTGTAATGTATACATATACCCTTCTGTTAAAGAAAGAATAATAAGTGACAAAAGTAATAATAAATTAAATTTTACTGAAAATAAATTAATGCAAATCAAACATACATTGAGACTGAGTTTTGGCCTAACAAAAATAAAAATAATAAAACTGGTCTGGATAAAAATAATGGTACCCCTATAAGATAATGAAAATAATGTGACCATAGGAACATTTTAAACTAAGGTGTGTCCTGTAATTCGCATCACAGTTGTCTTCAAACGTGTTATCAGTCAGACTGCCTATTTAAAAGGTAAAAAATTAGTCATTGTGCTGTTTGATATCACCAAACTGATGATCCACCAAAGGAAGCTAAGGAGACCGTTGTCTCAGAAGATTAGAAATAAAATTATAGACAAACATGTTAAAGGTTCTGTAAATGCATAAGTTTAATGTCTATTCGACTGTAGCCAAAATCCTTGGACAAGGTCATAAAAAGAAAATTGATAAGAAATTGAGCTGGATAATACAAATGGTAACTAAAGTGCCCAGAACAACTTCCAAAGAGATTAGAGATGAACTTGAAGGTCAAGGTACATCAGTATTAAATCACACCACAGGTCACTGTCTTTGCCTGGTGTTAACGGAAGACAACTGAAGAGGAAACCACTGTTAAAAACAAATCGTAGAAAAGTGATGTGAATTAGCCAAAATGTATGTTAACATATAAACAAGCTACAAAGCTACTGGAATTTGTCCTTTGGACAGATGAGGAAAACTGGAGCTTTTTGGCAATCACATCATCTCTATGTTCACAGACACAAACATGAAGCATAGAAAGAAAAGAACATTTCTCACGAGGAGTGGGGCAAAAGATCTGTGGATAGGTGTAGAAATCTCATTGCATTACAGAAATCATTTGTTTGTAGTGATTACCTCAAAAGCTTATGCAACAAAATATTAACCCCATCCTGACGGACGGTCATAATAATATGGCTCTAAATTTTTTTGCTCTTTGCCTTCTGAAAGCCATAACTTTTTTATTTTTCCAACTACATAGACGTATGAGGGCTTTTATTTTGTGGAAAAAGATGTACTTTCTAATGGCGTTATTCATATTACTATAGAATATACTAGGGAATGGCAAAAAAATTCTAAGTGAGGAAAATGTGAAAAAAAAAAACGTACTTGCGCCATGTTTGCGGAAGGTTTGTTTTTACGGAGTTTATTCTTCGGTATAAATTATGTGTTATCTGTATTCTACAGATTGATACGCATCCGGCGATCTCACCACTGATGTCCCGATCGGGCTGAAAAACGGTGCGCGGCACCGCTTTTCAGTCATTCAGACGCCGCGGCAATTAGCCGCTAACATCCGGCGGCTGTGAAGCGGGATCGCAGCGCGATCCCGTTTCAAAGCCGCTTACCGGCATTTTGACGTACTCATATGCCAAACGTCGGTAAGGGGTTAAGTTAAGGGGGCTATCATAAGTTTGTTTCTTAAATCTATTGGTTGAACCACAATTTAAACACTGTCTGATTTTTATCACCTAATTTTCAGTCCATTTAAAATTATTATTACTTTCATTAGTTTCAGGTTATTTCAGTGATCATTGTGGTTTTCCTTTGTATAACAGAAGGATAGCAACAATTTTGTTGACGTTTGTAACTTTATTTGATTTGAAATAAGACTTCTGAATGAAAAGCAGAAAAAATACTGATAGTTTTAGGCTATGTCTACACAGCACAGGATTACAGTCGGATTTTTAAGCGGATTCAGTATTTAGAATCCGCTTACAAATACAAAAATCTACTGTGGGATTTCTAAACTGCTGACCCTTCACAGGAAGATAGAACATGTACTATCTTCTGGCGGATTCCCGTCAGATTCCTGTACAGTCAATGTACTGGGTCGGTGAGAAATACGAAAACTGACCACTTTTTTTGCACAAACACATGGCATAAACCACGGTATGGCGATGTTAAAATACTGTCGGATTTTGGACGGCATTGTAACATTTACTTTTTAGACATAGGCTTAGTTTTTTTTTTTTGCTTAGTACTCTGCTTTACAGTCCTGCTTGAAAAACATATAAACCCTTATATTACTAAAGTTCCCTGTTTTTAGTTACTTGGTTACTTGGTAGTAAAGGTTTTAAAATGAACCTGTCCATTCGTTGGCTGTGGAAAAATGTCTGGCTGGCTGCGACTTCAGAGACAAACCCTTTCAGGTTGGAGCCACTGTGACAATAAACTGATCACTGTAGATCTGACTTTCTGCACTGTGGGAAATAATAAATTTTACCAGAGGTGCCAGCATTCAAACCCACAATGTTGTTTTAATTCATGCTAAACAGTTTTTAGGGTCTGTACTGTACAGAAAAAGTTTACATGTGAGAGGGATCATTCGATAAGCACATGTATCTTTATGTATCCTCTGCTGGAAAATGAACCACATTCACGCACACAATCAGATGCACAATTAAACATCCACACACATGCAAACACGCACATCTGTACACATATGCACAAATGCAGACACACACACATGCACACATAAGCACATAGAAATATGTAAAATTATGGTTAATAAATAGCTACATATACACTAAACACATTTGAATAACTTGGTAACATACATACTATAGCTCATCTGTGTCCTTTGAAATAAATCACATCATTCAATAATAGGTGATAAAATTATTATGTTGAAATTTAATGTTCAAAGTCTAAGTATACTTATGGAGATCCATTGCACAACTTACAATAACAATTTATTGGAAAATAACTAAATAAATGTAATATTGTCTTTTACTGCTGTAATCAGAGAATAAATAAAAGTTATTGTTGCTGTTTATTTTATTTTTATTGCATGTAATACATTTCCCAAGCTGACTTGAATCAGATGCTTGGATAATGAGCATTTTCTGTAAAAATATCTAAAGAATTTTCAATACTGTATTTATGAAGCTATGCTCAAAACTAGAGATGAGCGAGTTTCTCAAAAATTCAATTTGGCCGATTCGCCGAATGTTTCCGAATTTATCTGTGACAAATCTCATTAAAAACAGCTATTTCCTGGCTGCAGAGCGCCTGTATGGTGTTACAGAACATTGTGCTATGCTCAAATATGTATAGGGAGCGTGGTTTGGTATTGAAACAATGCTGTGATTTAGTATGACACACAGATGACAGCCGCCACCCTTAGAATCGCTACACACTTCACTTATCTGAGCAGTTATGGGGTCAAAACTGACCAAATAACTAAAGTGGGAATGCAGTCTGGTATTGTCAGCGCCAGCTACAAAGAAGCGAGAAGAAGGCCAAGATCCCACTATAGCGTCAAAGAGCGCACTCCTTTTACACTGTCATCAGATGATTCCACGGATTACGACAGATTCTGTTAAACGCTGATACAGGTAGAGCCCCATCCCCTGAAAGAGTGGAAAGGTTGTTGGCAGTAATTTTGCGTTGATGTCACTGATCATTTTGCCCTTCCTTTGATCTGTCAGTGTCCACTTTCAAATGGTCAATAGTCCATCAGTTTTGCTAAAGCCAAAAAAAAACAGGAGTTGATCCAAAACAGAGATGACAAGTAAACAGAATATTTGCATGTCTTCTGTGTTTTGTATTCACTTCTGCTTTTGACTACCTAATCATCAGACAATCCTGATGCAAACAAAGGACCATATCATACTGGCCTTAAGGCTTCTCCGAAGGCACAATCGGTTGTGTTTGTCCTTTTCATTCCTTCTGACAGATTAAAAGAAGGGGAAAACCAAACATAGTGGCGATAGAGTGGTGGAGGGTGGAAACAGCATTAGGAAACCACAGGGTGGTCGTGTGAGAGATTGGTCAGTTGGCAGCAGCATGAGTAGGGCACAGAGTGGCACAATGACAGAGTGTGGAGGTGGCGGCAACATGAGTAGGCCACAGAGTGGCACAATGACAGATTGGGGAGGCAGCAGCAGCATGAGTAGACCACACAGTGGCACAATTACAGAGTGCGGAGGTGGCAACAGCATGAGTAGGCCACAGAGTCGCACAATGACAGATTGTGGACGTGGCAGCAGCATGAGTAGGCCACAGATTGGCACAACTACACAGTGTTTAGGTAGCAGCAGCAGAAAGCAGCATCAGGCTGGAGAGTGGCACAATGACATAATTTTGAGGTGGTGGTAGCTAGGTGACATAATGAGGAGGTGGCAGCATAAAGCCAGAGATTGACATGGTGACATAGCCTGGAGGTGATAGCAGCAGCAGCATGAGGAGACCTGAGTGGTGAGGTGGCAGCAGCATCAAAAGGCTATATAATAGCCCCGTGAAGAGTAGGGAGATAGGTAGCAATTCCAGTCCATTGTAAAGATGATGGGTGGTAGAAGGAGCAGCTGGCAGCAGATGTGGGGTATCAAGCAGGTGGCAGCATCAGAATAGTAGCTGAAGCAGGTAGCCAGAAGATTCCAGACTCATTTTTCAAAGTTTGGGTGAGGCGGCATGGCTGATCTAACCTGATGCATCAGGCATTGGTGTGTGGAAATCCTGGCTGATTTACGCCTGATTCATCTTGACAAAGGTGAGTCTCTCCACATTTCAGGTGGACAAGCGAGTTGTCTTTGGGGTAACTATGGCCCCCGCTGCACTGAACACCCGCTCTAATGCCACACTACTGGCCAGGCAGGACAGCTTCTTCAGTGCAAACTCAGCAAGTTGCAGCCAAAAATCCAGTTTGTCTGCCCAGTAGTCCAGAAGATCTTTACAATAAAACAAACTCTCTTTAATCTAGATGTTTAATGTAGTTGTGTGTATATGACAAATACACAAGTTGTAATTAAAAAGGTTTTTTCCCCTTTTAAAGTAAAAAAAATAATTTTTTGGAAATAATAAAAAAAACCCCAAAAAAAATAACCTGCCTATAATGGAGATTGTGTGGTAAAAAAATAACAAAACCCGTTTTTAAAAGATGTTCCCCAAAATTTAAGTGAAAAAAAGAAACTTTTTCCCGGGGAGAGAAATTTAGGGAAAAAAAGATTAAAATGTTTGTATTGGGGAGTTGTGTGAAGGTGAAAATTTAACACAAAATTTTCTTTCAAAGTTTAGTTCTCCAAAAAATAAGGGGAAAAAAAAAAAACCCTTTTTGGCCCCAGAGAACAAATATCTAAAAAATTAAAAAACCTTTCCCTGTAAGGGAAAAATTGTGTGTATGGGGTAAATACCCCAACCAATGTATTTAAAAAGATTATTTCACCCAATAAGTAAAAAAAAGGGAACTTTTTGGGGCACAAGAGAGAAATTTCCCAAAAAAATTAAAAAATGCGGGGTTAAAAGGAAACATGGGTGATTTTGATCCCACACACCAACTCTGTGTTGAAAGGTATTTCACCCCAGTTGCATTTTAAAAATCGGAAGTTTTTGGCAAAGGGGTGAAAAAATTTTGTGTGCTGAAAAGAGATCCGGTACAAAAAGGAAAACAGTGGCAAGTGGCAGAATGTTAATGGCTGGCCTTTTAAATAGGGCTGTGACATCAAAAGCTGGCTGGTGCGCTTGGCCGCATGTTAGACATTGAGGGGTTTCTTTCTTTGCCCATATTTCTTTGCCCCATGTCCGCCATGTGCTGCAGCCAATTTTGAAAAAAAAGCCCAAATTTTTTTCCCACAATTCGTTACCAAAAAAATTGGGGCTTAATTTAGAAT
Organism: Phyllomedusa bahiana; assembly: GCA_025379985.1. NCBI lineage: Eukaryota > Metazoa > Chordata > Amphibia > Anura > Hylidae > Phyllomedusa > Phyllomedusa bahiana. The sequence continues at coordinate 1,209 of JAODAL010079785.1, read as the reverse complement.
ATTTTTTTTCCCCCCAAATTTGAAAAACGAATTCCATTTTTTTCAGATTTGTTTCGCCCATCCCTACTAAATAACGTACTTTTTAAAAAAGGGGTGGGAAAAAAAAGCTTTTTGTGTTTTTTGCTGAAGACCCTTTAAAACCTTTTATGGGCCCTTTGCATGCCTAAGATGTGTAGTAGACTATAGAATTAGACATGTTTGAGTTCATGTTGTGCTCAACCCTTGTTGTCATCCAAAATTGGCTGTGTAAAAATTTTTAAAAGGGTTTGAACAAAAAAACTTTTTTTTTTTTTTGGCAGTTGGGGCAATATTTTACCGGGACAAAAAACCTAAAGGTTAGAATTTACCACTGTTACACTACAAAGTGATATCAGGAATTTATCATGCATCACTTTCTTATATCAGGGAGTGTTTAAAACCCAGGGCCCCTTCTTGTGTGAAGCAAAGAAATTTTTTGGGGCCTATTTTTTTCATCTTTAGCATTTTGGTTTGGATTTTGAACAGGTCTTTAATTTAAAATTTTTGGTTTTGTTTTTTTTAGGAAAAAAGAAACCAAAGGTTTAAAGGGGTTTTATTTTTAAAATTTCATGTTTCAGATTATGGGGAAAATTTAAAAATAAGCATTTTTGTAATTGGGTTGCATTACCTAAAGCCCACTTGGGTTTTAGCGAATATAGCTTTTCTGTAAATCTGTGTTCTTTTTCTGCTGTTGCTGATCGGACACGCCCCTGGCGAAATTCCCGTCCCCCCAGCCCACGCCCCCTGCACTTTTGATTGGGTAAATGACATTTCATTTAGCCTGTTGGGATACGCCCCCTAGACGGAAAGGGCCCCGTCCCATGCCCCCTGCGTGTGATTGGTGTTTTGCCATTTCTGTGTTTACCCCCCTCTGAGCTGTTAAAATAAATTTAGTAAAAACCAAGGCGTGGCTCTATTTTTACATCTCCCAGCTTTTAGTGTTAATGTTCTAAAAAATTACTGCATGTTTAAAGGGCTTTTGCCAAGAGTTTAAATTACCCCCTAAAAAGGTTTTCCAGTCCTTAAAGTTTGCATACTTTGAAAGGGGGGGTTTTTTTTTCCTAAAGATTTAATGAAAAGCCCCCGCCTCCTAATGCCCGTCATTTTCTGTTTGTTAACAAAGGTTTTAAAACACCTTTCTGTGTCCCCAAGCTTTTTTGTAGTGTAATGCTTACCCTGCCCCGCTTGCAA
>JAODAL010079784.1:0-12460 GCA_025379985.1 Phyllomedusa bahiana | reverse complement strand
CTTTTTAAAATTAAAACCCCCCTTAAACTGTAGTGAAGGAAATAATTTTTTGATCCCTTGTGTTTTGAAGTTTGCCCCCTGACAAAGAATAACAGTCTATAATTTTAAGGGTAAAAATTTTAACATTGCGAGTAGAATACCAAAAAAAAAATCCAGAAAACACATGTAAAATTATTAAATTATTTGCATTTTCGAGAGAAAATAAGTTTTTGCCCCTGCCCAAAAAATTTAAAGATTTCTGGCTCCTACGCCGTTAGACACTCCAAAATCAATCTTATTCCCTGCAAAACCCAAAGTGTTTCATAGTCAATTTTATAAAAATTGCCCACAGACTAAATCCAGACCCAAACCCTCTAAAAAGGCAAGACCAGGCTTCTTGGATGTCAGGGACAAGATCCATAGCCCACAAGGGCGGAAGGGGCTCAAAACCATGTAAGATCTGGGGAGAAGGAGAAATTTTGGGTGCAATAGTAAAAAAAAGGGAAGAAATAAAAAAGACTTGTAATCGCCCCCGAATTTGGGGTACCATGCAAAATCTCACCCCGTTGGGTATCCTTGAGAAATCAGCCTAAAACTACCTGGGGAAACTTGTTAATGATCTCAAGGCAGCTGGGACCACAGTCACCAAGATAACCATTGGTAACACATTAAACCATAATGGTTTAAAATCCTGCAGTGCCTGCAAGGATCCCCCTGCTCAAGAAGGCACATGTGCAGGGCTGTCTGAAGTTTTCCAATGAACTCCTGGATGATACTGTGAGTGATTGGCAGAAGGTACTGTGGTCAGATGAGATGAGACAAAAATTGTGCTCTTTGGCATTAACTTAACTCACCGTGTTTGGAGGAAGATGCTGCCTATGCTCCAAAGAACACTATCCCCACTGTCAAGCATGGAGGTATAAACATTATGTTTTGGGTGTGTTTCTCAGCTAAGGGCACAGTACTACTTCACCGCATCAGTGGGAGAATGGACGGAGCTAGTGATGAACGAATCACATCTGACGAAGTGGAATTAGTTTTAAATTTCAGGAAAAATTCTATTCTAAACGAAGCCAAAGTTCATGGAGATTCGTGGTAACGCATCTAAAATGGCAGCAAGCATATGGCATGACAAGGGACAAAGAACTATGGGAGAAAAAAAGTAATTCCCAATAATGACATGTGCAGACATGCAGCCAATCAGCAGCCAGCCAGCTTCTGTGATGTCACAGCCCTATAAATAGGGCAGTCATTTCACATTCTGCCACTTGTCACTGTGTCTCTTATGTACACGGATCTCTCTTTAGCAGCACTAGATTGCACTTGTGTCAAATACTTCTGATTTTAGAGTTACTGACTGGGGTGAAATACCTTTCAAATACACAGTGTGTGTTTGTCATATACACACCTGTTCCTGAACCAGCATTTTTTTATTTTGGGATATTGGTCTCTGTGGCAAAGAGTTAATTTTTCACTTATTGTGATGAACTCTGTTTGAAATACAGTGTATGTATTTCTCACATACACACATCTCCAATCCAGCTAGTTCAGTCTTTTGAGATATTGGTCCCTGTGGCAAAGAGTTAATTTTTTCACTTATTGTGGTGATTCTGTTAAATGCTGATACATGTACTGAACACATGGAGAGGATATCGGCAGTAATTTTGCATTTATGACATTGATCATTTTGCCCTTCCTTTGATCCATCAGTGTCCACTTTCGGTCAATAATCCATCAGTATTGCTTAAGCCTCGAAGAAACAGGAGTTGATCCAAAAAAGAGATAACAAGTAAATGGAGTATTTGCATGTTTGTGTTTTGTATCCACTCCTGTTTTTGGATCATCAGACAATCCTGATGCAAACAAGGGACCATATCATACTGGCCTTACGACTTCTCCAAAGACATAATCGGTTATGTTTCTCCTTTTCATTCCTTCTGACAGATGAAAAGAAGAGGAAAACCAAACATAGTGGCAACATCATAGAGTGGTGGAGAGTGGAAACAGCATTAGGAAACCACAGGGTGGTTGAGTGACAGATCGTGGAGGTGGCAGCAGCATGAGTAGGCCACAGAGTGGCACAATGACAGATTGTGAAGGTGGCAGCAGCATAAGTAGGCCACAGATGCAGAAGTACATAGTGTGGAGGTGGCGGCGGCAGCAGCATCAGGCCGGAGAGTGAAACAATGACATAATTTTGAGGTGGCGGCAGCTAGTTGACATAATGAGGAGGTGGAGGCAGCAGCATCAAGCCAGAGAGTGACATGGTGACATAGCCTGGAGGAGACAGCAGCAGCATGAAGAGACCTGAGTGCTGAGATGGCAGCAGCATCAGAAAGCTACATAATGGCCCAGTGAAGAGTGGGGAGGTGGGTGGCAATAACAGTCCCTGGTAAAGATGGCGGGTGAGAGAAGGAGCAGCTGGCAGTAGATGTTTGTCATCAGGTGGGTGGCAGCATCAGAATAGTAGCTGAGGCAGGTAGCCAGAAGAATCCAGGGTTCAGGGTCTGCTCCAGGAACTGCCGGGGGCGAGTATCTTCCTCACTTAGTGGGTGAAGAATGCTGCTCATCAATGACTCCAGACCCAGGTTGCTGCTGATGGAGCTGGTACTGTTCCTTCCTTCCTCCCTCCCACAGCAGCCATAGCAGTGGTACGGAAGTGCTGAGGAACCGCACGGTCAGACCTGCGAGAGGAAGGAAGATGGTGCAGATAGGCAGTGGCCAACTGACTACATAGGATGTCTCTATAGTACGGTTATCATCCCAGCCCTAGCCTATCTCTTCAACCTTTAAACACGCTACCATCACACCAATCTTTAAGAAACCATCTCTTGACCTCTCCTCTCTGTCCAAATATCGCCCCATCTCACTGCTTCCATTCACCGCTAAACTCCTTGACCAGCTCGTCTATCTTCAACTGTTCGCTCATCTCTCCACCAATGCTCTCCTTGATCCGCTGCAATTGGGCTTCCGACCCCACCACTCTACCAAAACCACCGTAACCAAAATAATCAATGACCTAGTAACTGCCAAAGCCTCACGCCACTACTCTGTGCTTCTCCTCCTAGACCTGTCCTCTCTCTTTGACACTGTCAATCATTCACTTATGCTACATATCCTCTCCTCCCTCGGCATCAGGGACTTGGCCCTTTCCTGGATCTCCTCTTCCCTCATTGATCGAACATTCAGCGTCTCATTCTTGTACCAATTACTCCTCCTACCTGCTCTCCGTTGGTGCTGGTGTTGACTCCAATGTTCTTCAAACCGCACATCCAAACACTTACCTCTGCCTTCCACATCCACCTGAAAAATATCTCCCGAATACGCTCATTCCTTCACTTTGAAAGCACAAAAAATGCTTGTCCCGATCCTCGTCATCGCACGCCTAGACTATTGCAACATCCTTCTCTGTGGCCTCCAATCTACCACCCTTGCTCCTCTCCAATCCATCCTTAACTCTGCTGCCTGTCTGATTTTGCAGCATCTGTTCCAGAACATGAAGCAGTGGAATGACGGTTTTCATCCCATAATCCTGGCGAAATAATGTGGCCACCTCAAAGGGCCTGAGCAAACGGTAGGTTCCACGCATGAGCTGCCACTTGCTGACATCAAAATTACACAATGGAGTACTCCTGTCCGCTTGAATCATCAGGAAATCATTAATGGCCTTTCTCTGTTCATAGAGTTGGGCGAACATATGAAGACTGGAATTCCTATGGGTGGAAATGTCGCATATTTTGGGGGGGAGGCCGCTCTGCAGCTCAAGCAGGGTGTGCTTGGAGGTGAAGGAATGGCTGAAGGGCATGCAAATTTTCCAGACCATTATTAGAATGTCTTGCAGATGGATGGAAAACTTGAGAAACCGTTTGACAACCAGATTAAACACTTGTGCAATGCAGGGCGCATGGCTCAGCCCTCCTCAGCACAACGCAGACACCATGTTCTTTCCATTGTCTGTCACGCTATAGTGGGATCTTGGCCCTCAGCTCGGTTTTTTCTACCTGGCACTGACATTACCCTGTCAGGCTGCGTTCCCGCTTCAATTATTTGGTCAGTTTTGCCCCCGTTACTGCCCAGATAAGTAAAGTGTGAAGCGATTCTAAGAGCGGCGCCTGTCATCTGCGTGTCGTACTAAATCACAACATTCTTTCAATACCAAACCTCGTTCCCTATGCATATTTCTACATGGCGCAATGTTCTACAACACCAAACAGGAAGTAGCTGTTTTTTTCACAAGATTCGCCGAGAATAAAGACAAAATTAAATGAATTTTTGGGGAATATTCGGCGAATCGGCTGAATCAAATTTTTTTGAAATTCGCTCATCTCTAGATGGAGCCATGGACCGTAAGATCCTGAGTGACAACCTCCTTCCCTCCATCAGGGCATTAAAAATTTGTCCTGGCTGGGTCTTGCAGTAAGACAATGACCCAAAATATACAGCCATGGTAAGAAAGGAGTGGCTAAAAAAGAAGCACATTAAGGTCATGGAGTGGCCTAGCCAGTCTTCAGACCTTAATCCCATAGAAAACTTATGGAGAAAGTTGAAGCTCTGAGTTGATAAGCAACAGCCTCAAAATCTTAATGATTTAGAGATGATCTGCAAAGAGGAGTGGACCAAAATTCCTCCTGACATGTGCGCAAACCTCATCATTAGTGATGATCGATTTAATCGAGAAAAGTTAAAATCAAGTCGATTTTTACGGGTTTCTCGATCCGATTAGATTTTTTCAATAAAATCTGGTAAACAAATGCGAGTGAGACTTGCGATCAATGCCCTGCACCTTTTCACTTTGACTTTAAGCTGCTTCCTGTACTTTTGGTGCCATCCAATCAGTGCAGAGCACAGGGGGAGGGGGATTAAAAATGTCACCACTGAGGGTGTAGAGATCTCATTAGCTGCTAAAATCACATGACCGTCTTATGTGTATGTCATTGTATTTCCTACTGAACGCCATTTCGACTTTACTCTCTGTACTGAACACACTGCTGCCTTTGTGTGCTTGTTCGCTGCTGGTTAGATTAGTCGGAGGGTGGGGGGGGTGACAGCTAGCTTAGGGAATCATACACATCAATAGTTAGGGAGTTTTGTATAACTTCTGTATAGTGTATAATTTTGTATAGCTGGCTGCATTTTTCCCATCTTTATTCAGAGTGCCTAAAAGTTAATTTCTTGTGTTTTGGCAGTCCAGCGACTTCAGAAGAAACCATCAGCAAATCTGCCATAGAAAGAAATGAAAGTGTTGCAGTGTTGCTTCCAGGGCTCTTCCATAAGACAGCGTTAACAGATATTCCATAGAAAGAAATCTTTTTTTAATACTATTTGCTTGTAGTTAAAAAAAATTTATTCAAGAAGACTTCTGAGTTGCATTGTTGCTGCCAGGGTTCTTCCATAAGACAGCATTAACAGATATTCCATAGAAAAAAATTATATTTCTTCTCCCATTTGCCAGTTGCAAAGTATAGACATTTAAGAACACTGTTGATGTGCTGTTTTGCAGTCACTGTTCTTCCATAGGACCCCATTTCACAGATATTCCATAGAAAAAATTCTATTTCTACTCCAATTTGCCAGTTGCAAAGTATAGGCATTTAAGAACATTGCTTATTTGCTGTCAGGGTTCTTCCATAAAACCCCATTTCGCAGTTATTCCATAGAAAAAAATTTGTTTATAATTCTATTTGCCAGTTGCAAAGTATAGGCATTTAAGAACACTGTTCATTTGCTGTCAGTGTCTTTCCATACGACCCCAGTTCCCCGATATTTCATAGAAAAAATTCTGTTTATACTCCTAGTTGCCAGTTGCAAAGTATAAGCATTTAAGAACACTGTTGATTTGCTGTGTTTGGAGTACAGCTCTTCAATAAGAGACTGAATAAATGTTGACCTTTTTAATATTTATATCTTTGAACATGGATTAAACTAAAGTTGGTAAGCAAGCAAGGAGGGGCGTAGGACGTGGAGCTAGAGGTATGAGACAAGGCGCTCCTTCCAGTGCTCCGGACAACACACAAGCGAACACATCGTCAGTTGCAGGACCATTAGGCCTGTCATTGCTCAGTCATCTGCCTGTGCATCTGATTACTGAAGAGCGTCACCAATCTGTTCTTCAGTGGTTAACACAACCTGCATCGAGTGGCTTTACCTCCTCGTCCTCTCAGTTACGGCCACAAATGTTGTCGTCATCATTGTCATCATCAGTCCAACCTGAAGCAAACACAGCCCATATGCCACCCAATGTATAGACCGCTCCAGTTAATCCATGTTCTGAAGAGCTCTTTGATGACACAATGTACTTGGGGTCAGAAGGCATTTCAAAAGATCAAAAGGGCAAAGAGGATGATTTTGTCTGCTCTGACGCTCAATCACTGATGCCCTTAGAGGAGGAGAAGGAAGCCAGTCCATCGGCAGAAATCTGGAGCGGTCAGCAATGCCTATCAGTGCCTGTGGCTTCTAGTACTCAGCTTGAGGATGTAGACGGTCAGGAAGAGGAAGTCACCTGTGAAGATGCTTATGATGACATTGCAAATCCAGCGTGGTCTTTTCATCAGCAGCTAGCTAGAGCCTCATCAGTGGAGATGGAGGATGATTGAGGACAGTCAGAGTGGGTCCGGCCTGAAAAAAGGGAGAGGATGGTCGCACAAGTCCGCTGACATTAATCCACCAGGCATGGTCAGTGGTGGCAATGGGAACACCGCTACTTGGTTTTCACCATCCATGGACCTGTAATGCCCGGGCCTTTTTTAAACAAGCCTCAGATTCACCGACCGACGTCATATGCTGGATTTGCAGTCAACGCATCAGTAGATGAAAGAATCTAAAGAGTTTAACCACCACAAACATGAATAGGCACATGCATGTAAAGCATGAATTGCTGTGGAGTCACTTGAAGAAAAAAGGTCACACAGGTCTTGGGCTTCCAACCACCTTGACATCCTCTGCTTCCACCGCCACTTCCAAGACCAAGCAGTCCTCTGCTGCCAATGTGCCGGAGCAGCATGAGATGGCACCATCCCCAGTCCCAGACACTGGCGGCCAATTCCTGCTACCAGAGACACAGCCTACCCCTTCTCCTTCCACTAGTTTGACCTGCATGCCGTACTGTGGCCAGTCTGGCAGCCAGCTTTCTGTGTACCAGGTGTGGGAGCAGAAGAAACGCTTTCACCCCAACCATCCCAAAGCCAAAAGCCTGAATGTCGGCGTTACCAGGCTTTTGGCCTTGGAAATGTTGCCTTTTTGTCTGGTGGACACACATGGATTCTGCCACGTCATGGCCCTGGCATGCCCCCAATATCAGATGCAGAGCAGGCATTTCTTTGCCAGAAAATCTGTCCCTGCACTTGCCAGGCACGTGGCAGAAAAGATCTCCAGTGCGTTGGTTGCATCTGTGCCAACCAAAGTCCATCTGACTACAGACACATGGACTAGTAAGCACGGTCAAGGGTGTTACATCTCGCTGACTGCTCACTGGGTGAGTTGGGTGGATGACAGTGCCTCTGGTGATGAATGGGTCTCAGGCTCGGCGGACACTCTTCCACCACAATGCTGGAATGGTGCAGAATCCAGATCCCCAACCTCCAAGTGTAGCATCACGTGCCAAGATAAACTAGGTCATTCTCAAATTAATGTGTCGTGGAGACCATCAACACACAGGTCAAGAGCTGTGGACGGCTCTGCGCACTCAGACCGACCAGTGGCTGGGTGCTAAGAACCTGGTGCCAGGCAAGGTGGTGTGCGACAATGGGAGAAATCTCCTTGCTGCCCTTAAGACCGGTAGACTTATGCACATGCCTGGCACATGTCCTGAACCTGGTTGTGCAGAAATTTCCTAAGCGCTACTCGGGGCTTGACTGTCTGCTGAGGAAGGCTTGAGGTCTTAGCTCACACTTCCGGCATTTGCACCCTGCTTTGGCACGACTGGCAGCGTTGCAGCGTGATCTGGGCCATCTCATTGTTGACATGGCAACATGCTGGAATTCCACCCTCCACATGCTCCACCCAATGTGGCATCAGTGGTACGGACCTCAGGGTGTTGAGCCATAGGGAGTGGAAGCAGATGAAGCACCATCCTTGACAGTTTTGAAAAGGCCACCAAAATGGTCAGTTAGGACGATGGCATTGTCAGCATGACCATTGTGGTCATATTTTTACTGGAACAAGTGTTAGACACTCTGCGGCAGCAAGTCCCAGCAGTGAGGAGGATGCAGACACAGAGTCTTACTATCCATCGGAAGTAGACGGTGCGACTGTTTCCCAATTTTATCGGTCTTCTTTAGTCGGTGGTTTCAGGTCCCGGGCTGGTGCAGGACGGCACTTCAGATGATAGAGTAGAGCGCATGATGTTAGCCAGAGCTCTGGTGACGGTCAGGATGAGGAAGTGGGGAAGGATGAGGAGGCCAGTACTGATTACCCTTCAGTGGTAAGAGGTTCGCATAGATTTCAGGAGGATGAGGAGAAGGAAAATGAGGAAGATCTGTTTAGTGCCCCTTGACCCCAAGGCTTGGGAGATCCCGGCAGCATCTCACACATGAGTACTTGGATGCTACATTATCTGCAACATGATCCACGCATCAAGGCAATCAAAATGAACAGCAATTACTGAGTGGCCACCCTCCTTGGTCCACGTTACAAGACAAAAATGAGCAATTTCATTCCACCAACACAAATTGACAGTAGAATGCAGGAATTTGAGACAGTGCTCGTTGACCAACTCGAGACATCTGTTGCATCTTCTTCACATTCTAATGTCATGGTGGAACAACGTCAGCAATGTGCCAGCAGTAGAATGGCAAATAGCCGCAGCAGCAGGCAGTGTGGTGGAAGCTAACTGGATGGTATTTTTCACTTGTTTGTTATCACCCCACTAACACCTGCAAGGCAGGGCAGCATTCAGACACACAGAGACCACCTTAGGACCATGGTCCATGAGTACCTGCGACTCAACCCCAATGTTTTTGGACTTGGTCTGGACTTATTCGACTTCTAGGTGTCCAAACTGGATGAATGGCCTGAGGTGGCTCAGCACGCCATAGAAGTTTTATCCTCCCCGGCAGCCAGCGTTATCTCGGAACGAACATTCAGCATAGCTGGTGGAGTGATAACTGACAAACATATCCATCTTTCCCTGAGAATGTGGATCGTTTGACATTTATCAAAAGGAATCAAGCGTGGATCTCTGATGATTTTGTTGCCCTGGTTCCCGATGTCACAGACTAGTAAGCTGTAGCACGTCTTCTTCAAAATGTGAAATACACATTCCATCAGTCATCTATTAACATCAGTCATCAGTCTGTCTGCCATAAGTCATTTATTAAGTGTTTCTGGGCCCCATACAGTCAAATCAAATGGGGCTTCCACCCATTAATAGATCTTGTTTTCTTACATATTTGTGGGCCCCTTTTTGATGAGGGCCCCTGACAGAAGTACTGCCCTATTGGCACCCTTATCTGTAGCAGCTAGTTCGATTAGTTGGGGAGAAGGGTACAGCAAGCTTAGGAAATCATAGAGAGCGACAGCTAGGAATTTTTATATTCCTTGCTGTGTCTTTCCCATCTTTATTCTGAGTGCCCAAATGTTTTTGCAGTTTTTGGGGTCCAGCTACAGCAAAAGACACCGTTAGCAAATGTCCTTCTTGGAAGAAATATTATTTCAAATCCTAATTTTGTCTTTAAAATTTGATTGAATGTCAAAAAAGGTCATATCTGCTGGGTTTGGGGTCAGGTCACTGTAAAAGACACCAATAACAAAGGGTCTATTGAAAAAAATCATTTTTCAAATACTCATTTCTTCTTGCTGGTTTTGGGGTCAGGCTACCGTAAAAGGGTGCCAGGGGTGCCAATAGAGCAGTACTCCTGTCAGGGGCTCTATTCAAAAAGGTGCCCAGTGATATGTTAAAAATAGGAACCCTGAAACTGTTAGATGATTGACAGCAGCCCTGGCTACCACTGCACCCTCTATAACTACAGCCCTACCAGCTGAACCTCCATGTTCCCTGTTGGGATGTTCTTGCTACCACCACATATGTGACATGTTCTTGGGCCCTGGTGAAAAAAGTTATAGGGGGCTTCTGCCAGTTACCATGTGCCATTTTCAATACCGATGTCTTCTTATGTGTCAAAGGGGCCCTGTAGCAGCTGCTACCACTGTACGTGCTATAGCTACGCTGTCCTCATCTTCTCAGCCATTGAAATTAATGAATTATTTTAGCCTGTGAATTTTTTTCTATGACTCTTAGAGACAAATTGTCTTTACTTTTAAGTTGTTCCACGTATCCAGTTTACTGTTATGGATGGAAATTCCTGATTCTCCTCACCTGTTTCGGTATAAAAATTAACCTGATCATCTTCTCTCATTGACTTTAATGGGAATCGACGATCGGATGAGATCATATCAAAAATCTAATAGATTTCTTAAAAATCGAGAATCGACTCCATCTAAATTTTTTAGCAATCGCTCATCACTACTCATCATAAACTACAAAAAACGTCTAACTGCTGTGCTTGCCACCAAGGGTTTTGTCACCATATATTAAGTCTTGTTTGCCAGAGGGATCAAATACTTATTTCTCTTAGCAAAATGCAAACAAATCTGTATAATTTATACAATGTGATTTTCTGGATTTTATTTTGGATATTCTATCTCTCAATGTTAAAAAGAACCTACCCTTAACATTATAGACTGTTCATGTCTTTGACAGTGGGCAAACTTACACAATCAGCAAGGGATCAAAAATAGTTATTTCCTTCAATGTACATTTGTTTAAGCCTAATATCTTTATAGCAATCAAATGTCTATTCCCATGATATAAAGCTCCAAATCTTCTGCTAGACAGAGTTAAGTTACATAATTTTGGTTGCCAAAAGAGTTTGCTGCATACATTGAACCAAATAAATAGGCTCATAAGCTCCCCCAAATGGTGGCTGCATGCTGACAGAATATTTACTATGTCTACATGGATGTGAAGCTCTTTATAAGAAAAATGGATGTTCTGGGTTCTCTAAGATATATTAGGAAATTAATCAGCACAGAATTGTCATTGTGAACAACTTCATATTAATTCATCCTTCATCTTTTTATTCTCTCTTTCTTCATTATTTATAGGTGAAAGAGTGATTATTAAATCTAGTCCTGGAGACTGAACTGTGTATGACTTAGTCATTAACGCTCAGGAATTACAATATAAAAATGTCATTAACACCTGAGAAATGCAATAACTTCATCCCCCCAATAGCACTGCATGAATTTTATTTTTGAATGAGTGTGAATACATTTGAATCAGTAAACCTTCTATGCATAAAGAAAAATTCTGCACCTTTCTAGTATGCCTTGGGGGACATGTATGAAAACTGTCTAGACGTAAGACTTTTTTATTGTTCATAGCAACCAATCAGAACCCCCCTTTAATTCTTTTCGGAGCACTATATGAAATGAAAGCTGAGCTTTGATTGGCTGCTATGGGCAACAAAGACAGTCTAACTGCTAGTTTTCATATATGTGGCTATTTGTGATTTATTGTCTTACCACTTCCAAGATCTCTGCCTGCTCTCAGTGACTGAGAAAAACACACCGTCTGGAATTACTTACTGTTCTTTTTCTAAGCTGCTAAAAGAGTAGTAGATGAAACCCTGTCAGAAAATATAATGATAAACACTAACCAGAATATTTTCACTATGACTTGCTACACTTAAACTACAGTATATCTACTATAGTACTGCCCCTATGAACAAGAATATAACTACTATAATACAGTCCCCTATGTACAAGAATATAACTACTATAATACTGCCCTCTATGTACAGGAATATAACTACTATAATACTGAACACCAAACAAGCAGCATTCAGCTCACCCGTTAGTTACTGCAAACCAGGATCTCAGGAGCACGGCCAGGGTGGAGTCCACATCCGATACACAGTATTCAATTGCAGGTAAGCCAGCTTCAACCAAAGAACCACATTGGTATAGATAAAATCAATCAAAATTTATTGGAAAATTCATTTACAAAAGTTAGGAAAGTGACACCACTTCATATTCATAGAAAGCACTTATGTGTGCAACATCCTTAGATAAAAGACCGACGCGTTTCGGATTAACGTCCTTAGTCTTGGTCTCTTTACTCAAGACACTGATACTAGTTTAACTAGAGGTTGCCTGGTCAAATGGCCGTAAAAAAAAAAATGGGGCCACACCTCCATGAACAGATAATACAAAACAGTGAAATGGTTTAAAACATATACAAAAGAAGTTGCACTAGACATTCTTAATTTAACAGAGTTAATATGGTAGACAGATCCTCCCTCTTGCAAGAGAACTCTAAACAGAATAATGATACAGACATAATCACTTTTTCAACGGACTTTAGTCAGCAGTATGGAAGTATAGTGAATATCATCAAAAACATTTACCTGTTTTATATGTCAATTCACACTTACGGATTGTGCAACACATGTTGTTTCATTTGTAAAAAAAACCCCCCCCCTAG
>JAODAL010079783.1:0-12460 GCA_025379985.1 Phyllomedusa bahiana | reverse complement strand
GGTTTTTAAGGGGGTTCAGGCTGTGGTACAAGACAGGGATAGTAAATGGTCTGTGATTTTTTTCTGTGACTTTTATAACCTAAGTGTGTTGCCTAAGATGTAGCACGTATCCATTTGACTGTTGTGGATGTTAATTTCAGCTTTACCAGCCTAGTTTGGGTGTAATAATGAAGGTGTTGTTGCTCTCCCATAGACTTTAATGGTCATCGCGCATAATCGATGCTCACTATCGAAAAACCTTATCGATAGCGGCCGACTATCGACTATCGATCGATCTCGATAGCCAACGCAATCGCTCAACACTAGTCATGAGGAACAAAAGTTTCTACATAAACATAGAAAGGGATTCTTTACTGTAAGAGCAGTGAGACTATGGAATCCTCTGCCAGAGGGACTTGTCATGGTGAATTCAATAACGGCGTTCAAAAATGGTTTAGATGCATTTCTGGAGCGTAATAATATAACAAGTTATAGTGTCTAGGATTCAGGATTTTGATCCAGTGATTTTTCTGATTGCCAGATTGGAGTCGGGAAGGAATTTTTCCCTAAAATGAGGACAATTGGCTTCTACCTCATTGGGGGTTTTTGCCTTCCTCTGGATCAACACCTTAGCATAGCAGGCTGAACTGGATGGACGTCTTGTCTTTTTTCGGCCTTACAAACTATGAAACTATGAAACCTTATATAGCCTTTTGTTCCTCCTGCTTGTCTGCAGCTCATTGTTTAGGTTACTAACTACAGCTGAGTTCTAGCAGTGGTGGTGGTCCATGCCCTTTCATTGCCTATGACCAGGCTCTTGGGAGCGCACATTTCCACTCATACATGGTAGACCTGACAATACTGAGCTGCTCTAGGTCATTCACAGAAGTTCTACAGTTCTACAACTATGTAACAGCTCCTGGTCCATCTCCTTCCAGAGAGGCCACCTCAGTAGAATACTAGTTTCAAAAGGTGGGTAATCTATGCAGGTTTATACCTGGAAATCATCACAACTGATGCTACAGTTGCTGTGATTATACCATAAGTGCCTGTAACTGCAACACATCATTACAGACTTCTGATGCTGCAGTCAGCTCTTAACAAAGCAGCATTGGGAGTGTGAAGGTTCAAGCTAGCGATATGATAAAGTTATCGTAGCGCCACTGGCTTGAACTGCCCTTAAAGTTGATAAAACTGGGAGCCATGTAGCAAGGGAACAGAAGAGTAAGGGTGAAGACAAAATCAATGGTCACATGATTTTGCTGGTAGCACTTTACAAACTTGCATGGCTATTAGCAGTCACATGGACTCTCATTTGTTACTTCACTAAGGACAGAGGTTGGAATAGCTCTAAAATGGGTCTCTAAGTTAATTTGTTAAAATGGGATTAGTACAACCAGCTGATAAAATGAATAAAAATGCAAAACACATGACAACGTAATATGCTTATTTTTAAAAATCCTCTCCTGCCTCTATGCTCCATCACATGGAAGTCGAGTTTGTATGGGAAGGAACATTAATGCAGCTTGTCACTATTGAAAAAACGGACTGTGTGATGTGATCATCCTTCCTATAAACTATACATGTATCTCTAATGTGAACATTGATAGGGTTGATTTGAATCCACACAATTTCTATATGAAAAAGGTGCAGAGGACAAGATATGTTGCCACTGAGACACTGATGCATTTTTCATATTTTTATGCGTAAAATATACGGTATTTGACCACCCTACAAGTGGTCTTATGTATATTTACCACACAGTGGGGAAAAAGTATTTAGCCATCAATTGTGCAAGTTTTGCCACTTAAAAAGATGAGAAGCATGTAATTGACATCATAGGTAGACCTCAACTATGAGAGACAAAATGAGAAAACAAATCCAGAAAATCACATTGTCTGATTTGAAAAGAATTTATTTGCAAATTATGGGGGAAATAAGTATGTGGTCACCTTCAAACAAGCAAGATTTCTGGCTCTCACAGACCTGTAACAACTTCTTTAAGAGGCTCCTCTGTCCTCCATCCATTACCTGTAGTAATGGCACCTGTTTGAATTTGTTATCAGTATAAAAGATACCTGTCCACAACCTCAAACAGTTAAACTCCAAACTCCACTATGGTGAAGACCAAAGAGCTGTTGAAGGACGCCAGAAACAAAACTGTAGCCCTGCACCAGGCTGGGGAGACTGAATCTGCAATAGGCAAGCAGCTTGGTGTGAAGAAATCAACTGTGGGAGCAATAATTAGAAAATGGAAGACATACAAGACCACTGATAATCTCCCCCGATCTGGGGTTCCATGCAAGATCTCATTCCTTGGGGTCAAAATGATCACAAGTACGGTGAGCAAAAATCCCAGAACTACACGGGGGAACATAGTGAATGACCTACAGAGAGCTGGGACCAACGTAACAAAGGCTACCGTCAGTAATACTACGCCGCCAGGGACTCTGATCCTGCAGTGCCAGACATGTCCCCCTGCTTAAGCCAGCACATGTCCAAGCCCATCTGAAGTTTGCTAAAGAGTATTTGGATGATCCAGAAGAGTATTGGGAGAATGTCATATGGTCAGATGAAACCAAAGTAGAACTGTTTGGTAGAAACACAATTCTTCGTGTTTGGGGGAGAGAGAATGCGGAGTTGCACACCAAACCTACTGTGAAGCATGGGGGGTGGCAACATCATGCTTTGGGGCTGTTTTTCTGCAAAGGGACCAGGATGACTGATCTGTGATGAAAGAATGAATGGGGCCATGTATCGTGAGATTTTGAGTGCAAACCTCCTTCCATCAGCAAGGACATTGAAGATGAAACGTGGCTGGGTCTTTCAGCATGACAATGCTCCCAAGCACACCACCAAGGCAATGAAAGAGTGGCTTCATAAGAGGCATTTCAAGATCCTGGAGTGGCCTAGCCAGTCTTCAGATCTCAACCCCATAGAAAACCTTTGGAGGGAGTTGAAAGTCTGTGTTGCCCAGCGACAGCCCCAAAATATCACTGCTCTAGAGAAGATCTCCATGAAGGAATGAGCCAACCTTGTGAAGACTTACAGAAAATGTTTGACCTCTGTCATTGCCAACAAAGGATATATAATAAAATATTGAGATGGACTTTTGTTATTGACCAAATACTTATTTTCCACCATAATTTGCAAATAAATTATTTTCAGATCAGACAATGTGATTTGCGGGAGTTGTTTTCTCTTTTTGTCTCTCATAGTTGTGGTCTACCCATGATGTCATGGGTATGTCAGTGGGAGAACTTGCACAATTGGTGGCTGGCTAAATACTTTTGTGTGTGTGTGTGTGTGTGTTGTGTGTGTGTGTGTGTGTGTGTATATATATATATATATATATATATATATTCACATGCTCAACAAAGATCTTTGACAAAGACTCCGTGAAAGAGCTGAAACTTCACTTCTACATAGTTATATAGGTTGTAAGGCCAAAGAAAAGACAGACATCCATCCAGTTCAGCCTATTGTGCTACATTGTTAAATCAGAGGGAGGCAAAACCCCCATGAGGTAGAAGTCAATTGTTTTCATTTTAGGAAAAAATATTTCTTCCAGACTCCAATCTGGCAATCAGAATACATTCCTGGATCAACGACCCTTCTCCAGAATCCTAATCACTATAACTTGTTATATTTTTGCTTTCTAGAAATGCATCCAGACCCTTTTTTGAAATCTGCTAGTAAATTTACCATGGCAAGCTCCTCTGGCAGCAAGTTCCACAGTCACACTCACACTCACTTTTCTAACAGTAAAGAATCCCTTTCTATGTTTATGTAGAAACCTTCTTTCCTCAAGACGTAGAGGATGCCCCGTCGTTCTGGATACAATCCTGGGTATAAATACGTACTGTCCACCCAGTCCTTTTATTACTTTTGTTGCCCACCTTAGAACCTGTTCAAGCTCTACAATATCTTTCCTGGGCAGTGGTGGCTAAAACTGGACGGGACCTCTAACCCCTGATGAAGCCAGGTTAGCTGGTGAAACATGTCGGGGAGGTCAGGCATGACGTTTTAAATTGTGATTTCTCACCTCTGTCTACAAGTGCCACCCGCTGCAGAGGGTGTCAAAAGGGAGCCTTATTTGTCCTGTGTCCATTAGATTAGGGACGATTGCCCAAGTAGAAGGCTTGGGATCCCTCACTGGAGTCAATAATTTGTTGTGTATATATAAGGCTTTCCTTTTGGGTAGGTGGGGTTCCACCAGGCTTGATAGTGGAAAAGGAGCTATTCCTTCCTTCAGAAGTAGAAAGGGTTAATGGTGATGTTAGAAATCAGGTTTTTTAAATAGTGTGTATAGAGGTTAAGAGTTATACATAATAAAAGTTACGTTGTAGTGTTTTATAGATAGAGAACTGATAGAGTTTAAGTTTGCCTATGGCAAAATAGTAAATATAGTGATCAGAAGTCACTCTCTGTTCTCTTGTGAGATTCCCTTTTTTTTGGGAGACTATGTGGCCAAAACTGTACACAATCTTTCATGTGTGGTCTGACCAGTGACATGTATAATGAGAGAATAATGTTCTCATCGTGTGCCTCTGTGCCCTCTTTTAATAAACCCCATGCTACAATTAAGTTTACGGATTTAGGCATGGAGGAATAAACCCCTTCTGCTATTTCTGCTATTTAACTTCTCTGTTGGTGCTGTGGTAGTTTTGTTTTTGTATGTTGGTGAGCTTTTTGATTCTGAGCTCTTCTGCTGGCACCTTGATGATATCTTTTTTTTGGAGGTGCTGCTGTTTTCTGGATGATATAAGTGAAAGCCTGTCATTTTAGAGTCCGTTCTATAGTAGTTGTTGGTTACTAAAGATCCTGTTAGAAATGACTGTTCCGGCACATGTGGTCACTTACACTCCTGCTGTGGAGTGGGACAGGAAGAGGCAGAACACCCACCACAGAAAGGAGGAGAAAAAAAAGACAGACGGAAAGAAAGAACAGCAGCAATGCATTGGAAGTGCATTGTGAGGTTTTGAGCTTCCACAAGGCAAATGTATGACCACCCTGTTAACCTATTTATGTGTCTATCTACTGTATCTTTACACACACATTACATTTAAAAGGTTTATATAGCAACATGGCTACACATATTCAGACTTTGTCTTTCTTTTCATAACATATACATTTCATTATCAATAATTAAAGTACCAAAGTTAATACAGTGACACAAAATCAAAGAAATTCATTTGCAAGCAACCAGGATTTGGCTTTCATCATTCTGGCACACTTCATTTTGCCGGAAACTGTAAGTAACCTTTGCTATAATCTAAAATCAGCAGCATCAGGGAATGTACAGTATCAGGGAATAAGTCTGTAACAGACTTGAGATATATTTGTTACTTGAAGCATAAACTTATGTAGATGAAACAGCTTTGTCTCCACAATCACAAACTGTTCAAAGTATGTGCAGCCAGGTAAAAGATTTGCAAGCCTGAGATGTCAGCTATTCTGAGTATAGAAGGAGGTAAGCAATTAGCTCTGAATAAAGTGATGGGTCAGATACAGCAAAGGTGTAAATTACAGCTGTACTTGGGAGAGCGACATCGAGAAAGTTTAACTTAATATTACTTTCTGGTGACCATGTGAGAATCAGAAATTAAACCACATGCCCACTAAAAATGCCACCGATGAGTAAGGAGATGAAAGTGTTTCTGAACACATTTAATAAATCTAAATTACAGTAACTCCAAAACTGACTAAGTGTGAGAGAAAAGTTAAAGAAAAGTTTTGAGTGGGCAAAAAATATGTTGTAGCTCCTCACACAGATATGATGTAATATGATATGTGGAATGACACTGCCTACCTCTATCTAACTAAAAAAAACTATCCTTGTTAGTTGACATAAATATATCAGTTGACGCATACAACCTCTGTCTTGTTTTTCACCCACAACTGAAATCGTTCACTCGTTTCCCTAGTCTGCTGCTGCTTTTATTCTTTTATTTCTATAATCTATTATCAAAAATCACCCACCCTCATCTAGACTGTACGTGTTTCAAAACAGTTTTTTCATATTTAACAGTCTTTTTCACTTTTATAAAAAAAAAAGCTCAAGACAGTAATCTGCAGTATTTTCAGTGTTCACAATTTTACTTTAGACAACTTTGATCAAAAAGGTTCCCCATTCTTGACCCTTTTGTACTAACCAGAGTGAGGAGTGGCCATGCATTACATAGACAACCCATTGATGTGAATGTGGATTATATTATGCTTCACCAACCCTCTCCTGGAGCTGCAAGATCATCATACAATGACATTCTCCACATATTTAAAGGGGTTTTGCCACAATCTCATTTCATACCTCCTAGATTTAGCTCTTCAGCTTTGTGTGCTCAGAAGGGGGCGTGTGTGATTTAATTTAATTGCATATCATGTGACCCTGCAGTATGACATCACCAGGCCTTTCCTCTCTCTAGTCAAAGGAGGTCTGTTTATATAAAGAGCTGTGAGTAGCTACAATGTAGCTCAGATGTAAAGTTTTTACCTCACAGCACAAGGGCCCTAGGTTCAAATCCCTGCAGGAACCAAAGCTGTGGATTTTGTTGTCTTTATCAATGCAAATACCTAATTGAGGATTCTTTTTTTTATTTATTTGCACTGTTTGACTAATTACTAAGGAGTACAGGAGTAGAATGACAGCACCTGCGGTTGAACACTCAGTAGCTGCCTGAGAGAAGAGATGATGTCTGAGCATGTCTGGTCAGGATTGAGGAGATCTCAGTCCTGGTTGTATCCCCTGGAGATGAGCTGTAAACAATGGATCACTAAAGGAGCAGCTAAGACAAAAATGGTCTAGAATTTGTAATAATGATGAATGGTGAAAATGTCTATTATTTAATTTCTAAGCTTCCCATGTCAATTTTACTTTGTGGCAAAACCCCTTTAAGGTATGAAGTATTTTTTCTCCTGTCAGTTCAGGTGGAAATTGCAAAGGAGGCTTTGACACAAAGACCATAGCCGGCACATAACCTGTGGTGGCCCCTGCTAAGATGACTATCTTCCATTTCCTTCCTTGTTGCTAATACTTTATAGTGTAAGTAACATCTCTGTTGGAATCATTTAGATTTTATTTTCTCTTAATGAATGTGTTTTGATGACTAATTGATAGTGAATGTCATTCTATTATTATTTTAGTCCATCTTTTATTGAATGGATCATAGTTTAAAGAACATAAGTGTGGTCTCTCTATTTCAGCGCTTTTGCTGCCTCTCCCAGTCTTCTGTGTACCTTCTGGTGCTAGAGATCAGCTCCTGTGCGTTGCAGTGGTCATAGGTGTTGCCTGACTTCATGGTTCGGTGTGATTAATTTTCGATTATGGATGTCAGTAAATTATTTTATTTTTTTTATTTTGTTTCTTCAACAGCTTAAGTTAATAAAAATAAATGGACAACTCCTTTAAACTCCACTATTACTAAGATAATTGTTGCAAGGGCCACAGTAAATTTTCCACTGACAGGATATTTATATAAAGATCACATTGTGTTGTCAGAACCTGATAATAATATAGAGATATATGGCCCTACCTATTTCTTTCTGCAGAAGAAGCCTGTGGACATAGGGCCATATGTATGAAAACTGTCTAGGTCTAAGACTTTTTTTGTTGCCCATAGCAACCAATCAGAGCTCCCCTTTCATTTCATAAAGTGCTCTGGAAAAAATGAGAGAGGCGCTCTGATTTGTTGCTATGGGCAACAGAGAGAGTTTTAGACCAAGGCTGTGTTCATACATGTGGCCCATAGTTTCTTTTCGTAGTGCAAAACTATCTACAGCACTCATAAAGCAATTGTATTTTTTGTAATAATCTTAATTGCTTAGTAATTTTTCTTTTCTCAATGGAGGTCTTTTGAATATATTTTATATAGATTTGTTTTTTTTCTTTCTTTCACCATACCTGCTACACCTAATTCTATTTCATGGTCAATCTAAATTGTTTTGCAGGTATATCATTGATGTTCTAACGGTACAATGCAGCGTGAAGGCTGCAGACACCATTTTGTCTAAGATGTCCTTTGCTGTGTGGTGTGGCAAGTGGTACCGAACTGCTGACTCCTATGTGGCTGCTCCGCTAGTGGCATTGTAGTCCTCAAGCAAGTATTGGTCCTTGGGCATTTAAAGGGCCAGTGCATGCCACTACATTCCTTTCCCACTAAGGACTGCACACTTATGGGTACTTAAAGGGTCCCTCCTGTTTCACTCATTGCCTAAGCTATACGTTAGGTTCCTACTAGTGTTTTGCAATGGCAGATTTCATTTGCGATTTCGTAATTCTGACCCAGCTTGGTACATGGCACTTGTATGTCTTGACATTTCCCCTAAATTATGTGATAACTGTACTATACCTGCCCTGACCTATTGCCTGTAGACCACATCTTATGCCTGATCCTTCTATACTTTATCCAAAAGCATTAGCTGTTGCTAATGGAGATTGCTCTGACTGGGAACTCACTAAGCGCAAAGATTAAATCCCTAAAGATGGGTTCAAGGGTGAAGTCCAAGGGGCTTCATAGACTTAATTTCTTAGCATAGCATTTTGCCAAGTCCATAGGCGACCAGCAGATTCACTTCCATCTACAGGCAGGCCTTGTTACACACATATTCTATAGTAGGTGTTTACTTAAACTCATGTCTTCAAAGTCTAATCTTGTCTTTTTTATTTTAACTTTGTTTTGGACGTGGCACATTAGGAGTTTAGTTAATGATCTGTTCCACAATCTGCTCTAGGCCATGTGTTTGCTATTAAAATTAAACTTCTCCATAACTTGGCTTGGATAATGTAGAGTATTTAATTTTGAATTCCATCTGTTGATGTCTGACTGCAAATATGTTGTTGTGGTTGATTTAACAATGCATCAGTGCTGAAAAGGTTAATCATATTCACAAAAATTGATCAGATCAAGCAGTTACTCTCTTTTGCTTCTGCTTCCAAGATCATGTTGTTCATTTTTAATTGCTTGCTTTTCATTTCTTACCTTGGCATTCTAGTTTCCAACTATCAGCGCTCTCCTTAATTTTAGCTTGGTATTGATCAAGATTAAACTGTTTGGTTTTTCTCTCAGCTAAATCAGTTCTTGGAACATGTAGTTGTGACATGTATGGCCGCATAGTTAATCAACTTGAGGCCATTATTCACACCACTGCCGTCTATTTAAGTCATGTCACACCTCCTTTAAATACACAACCACTGGCAAAATGTATCGAGGCATTCCATTTAGTATATTTTCAGCCATTTCTTTTTTAGTTTGTAACAAATAACAAATCACAAAAAGGTCACATAACAATGCCTGCTTAACAGCCTAAAATGTTTCTAATTACTGACATATTTTATAAGTTGAAGAAAAAATCGTGGACTCACCCAACATTGAGAATAAAAAATTATAGAATAAAATATCTCAGTAATTAGTAGCCTCCTCTCTAACTCCTTTCTTTTATAATAATGTGAATTCCTTGAGGCATGGACTTCACTGATAATAACAATATTTTACATCAAGCTGGTTCCGATGTCTCCAAGAGTGGTTAACAGGCCAGCTTTGCAGGATGGAGACTTGCTATCTTGTATAAAAAGGGGTGAGGCTACAGGAAGAGGAATTTCCCTCTGAGCATGTCCCCACGGCTAGGGTTTTTGGTTGGTTTTTC
This sequence comes from Phyllomedusa bahiana, assembly GCA_025379985.1. Taxonomy (NCBI): domain Eukaryota; kingdom Metazoa; phylum Chordata; class Amphibia; order Anura; family Hylidae; genus Phyllomedusa; species Phyllomedusa bahiana. The sequence goes on along the minus strand of JAODAL010079783.1, from coordinate 2,839 downwards.
AGACGGTTCGCGGCTTTAGAAATCATCTTAAAACCTGCAAGCAACGCTCCCCCATAGAAAACCGTTCAGCAGTCCCCACTGAAACTTAGAACATGTTCATTCTTCTGCTCTCTTTCCAGATGGAAACTTAACATTGGAGTCAACGTAAACCGCTCAGAAAATGAGTGAGCATTTTTGTCCAGGTTTTTGGCACTGTTTTTCTAGTGGTTTTAGGTTTTTGCAAAAAAAAGTGAAGAATGATCCCACCAATAGTGGGTGTGTTTTTGGAGGTCCTTTTACACTTTTTTTTTTAACACAGGAAGGACCTGCAAACCATTTCCTACTTCTGATGGAAGTGGACGCACTAGCATGCCTCCAAAAACATACCACCACATGGACATAATCTTCGAGGTGTCAGTGTGAACGAAAGTCTATAAATCCTCTTTTTAGCCTAAACTAACAAAATTTTTATGCTGTTAACATGCACATGTGCTTAAAGTGAAAGTGAAAAAGTTGGCCTTTGTGCATCATTGTTAAATATAGTGTTATGTTTTACATGTTTTTTTGCAACAATCTGGAATACTTTTGCACTCAGTACACTTTGCTGCTTGAAAAACAGCCCAAAAACCGCTGGGAAAACCGGGACAAAAACAGTGACAAAAACCACTCAAAAAAACCAAAAAACCACGAAAAACCGACCGTTTTTTTTTCAAAAACAGTCCAAAAACCGGTTGTAATGAATGGTTTTGAGGTCAAAACCCGATGGTTTTTGGACTTTGCCGTGTAAAAAACAAAAAATTTTTTTTTTTTTTTTTTTTTTTTTTTTTTTTTTTACATTCTCCACCCTTTAATGTTTTTTAAAAAGGGCCCCACCATTACAGATTTAAACCCTGGTCATCTTAAAAATGAGAAGTACTTTTTGATATTGTACTATTAACAAAAGGGCATTTTGGGTCTGCAAGAAGCCTCAGATTACTTTACATTTACATTAGGATTAGTCTGATGGATGAAAGGGTTTGAGAACTGATTAAGTCTCAGCTTTTATTGTTATAAAATTTAAATAAAAAATTTTGGCTTCCCCCAGGGGATTTTCAAAGGGGGGTTTAATATTTTTAAATTAAATTTTTATTAATTATTATTATTATTTTTTTAATTTTTTTATTATTAATTTTTTTAGAGCGCCTTAATTCCGGGGCGGTACATTAAAGGGGGAAAATTACAAATAAAAAAATTTTTTGAAAAAACAATGGTGACAAAAAATATTGTATCTGATCAGAGAGAAAAGGGGACCCTGCCCGGGGGGCTTACAACTAGAAGGAGGAGGGAGAGACAGCAGGTGTGGGTGGAATGTTGGTGGGCCCGATTACTGGTTTGGGGGGTTAGTTAGGTTATAAGCAATCCTAAGAGAGGGTTTTGGGGTTGCTTTTGAAACTGGTGAAATTTTGGGGGGGTCGATTTTTTGGGTTAAGGATTCCAGAGAAGGGTGAAGCACGAGTGAAGTTTTGGGACGGTTGTGGGAGCTATGAGAGGGGAGCAAGGGGTGGGCTTGAGGGGCGGAGATTTTCGGAGGGGGGTATCGGAGTTTAAGCAAAAATAAATGGAGTGGAAAGGTTTTGGGAACTTTTAGGAGGGTTAGTAATTTTTAACTAAATTCGCTTGGCAATGGGAAGCCAGGAAAGGGTTGACAGAGCGGGAAGGCAAGGGTAGCGGGGGAGAGGGGAAACAAAAGGGGCCCGATTTTAGGTGGTTTGAAGGGAGGAGAGTGCTGGAGGGAGGCCAAGAGAAGGAGTTAGTAGTCAGGGGGGAGGCAGGGCGTGGGCTAGCGTTTTTGGAGTCAAATTTTAGGAATGGGCGAAGCTGAAATTTTTTCAGGGGGAGGGCAGGTGGGGTAAGGGTTTGGATGTGGGGTTTTAAAAATAAAGAGGGTCAAAGGTTATCCCAACAAGGATTGAGGAGCTGGGAGAGGGGGTAGCCATTTTACATGATAGAGAAAGTGAGGGATGGAGTGGGACGGGGGAAAGATGATAAATTTTTTTATCCCCCAATTTAGTTTTAAAAGAGGGGGGGAGAAAAAGGAGGGAAAGGACGTAGACTTCTGGATCTGGGAGAGAAGAGAGTTAATATCGGACCCGAGTTTATAAAGCGGTTCGTCGCATACAGGAGGGTAGCGAAAGCCCTGTGAGGCTAGAGCTGACCCCGGCCCAAAATGTGATAGAGAAGAGGGGGGGCCCGACTGACCCCGGGGGACACCAACAGAGAGTGGCGGGCGGAGGGGGTGGGCAAGAGTGAGAGAACAAGTCCGATCCCGTGAGGGATGAGGGTTTCCCGGAGAGGGGGAAGTCCCTATGCCCAGGGGGGAGGATGTGTACAGGTGGATGGTCGACAGTGCAAAGGGGAAAAGGAAGCACGAATAGTGTGTAGGGTTTACATTACTAGCCTTTGGGGACCTTGGTTTAGGGAGTTTTTGTGGGGGGGTTTGGTCGGAACCTGATTGGAGTGGGTCAAGGGGAGAGTTGAGAGAGGTGGGGGGACAGTTTTAAGATAAATGCTGTTCCCGGAGTTTTGGGGGGCAAAAAAGGGAAAAGTGAGATGGGGTGTTGGACATGAGGAGTGGCAAGAGATGGTTTTTTTAAGGATAGGTGGGATGGTCCGATGTTTTAAAAGGGAGGGAAATGCCCCGAGGTTTAAAGATAGATTAAAAGGTGGGGGGGGGGTGGGAAGAAACGTGCTGAGGTTTTGGGATAGGTGGATGGCAGTGGTCAAGGTTACAGGGGTGAGGTTGGGTTTTTCCACTAGAGAGGGAAAATTTTTGGACTAAAGTGGGGAAAACAGGGTTTTGGGAAATGTTTATGGGCTGAAT
>JAODAL010079782.1:0-12460 GCA_025379985.1 Phyllomedusa bahiana | reverse complement strand
GCCTAGGGATGGGGTCTCCACTTTTCTCTCCTTTACTCTCCATTTTCAACCCCTCTATATGGCTCCACTGTGGTCTAGGTTGGAATGCGTGCTTCAAGGTTCCCCGAGGGATACCTGTGACGTAGGCTCAAAATATGTGAATGGCAACAAGACGTTCGTGTTTTGTTCCCTCCCTGGAGAGGAGATTACCCCGATTCCAGGCATTTAACTGCTTGGATGCTCCATCGAATAGCGCCTGAGGCAATCGGTTGGATGGGAGAAGGTGCCCCCTCCCCTGGTGCCTCTATCATGAGTTTCGGTTCAGGTCTGAGATGCCCCAGGGCCGAATAGTGCATAATGCTAAACGCACCGGTGCATGTTCTCACGTCCCCCATGAAGATGCATAAAGCCAAGGGGGGAAAGAGGAGGTGCAGTTTTCTTTTGTTAATGTGAAAAGGTCATTGGTTTTTGACTTCTTACACAAGGTCTCCCTCATGATGAAGGAAGAGAAGGGAAGTAAATGTCAGTGTTCATAAACTTCTATAGACACCACCCCATAGCACTGATGAGATTCTGCTCCCCCCCCCCCCCCCCCCCCCGCCCCACAAACAGCCAAGCCTACCTGATGGGAAGATGGGACGGGCGTCAGTGCGAGCTCCCGAATAAGAGTTATTCTGTGTTATGTTCAAAACTAGCAAAATATATATATATATATATATTTATAAAATATATAAATAATATATGGCCTCGCGCGTCCGTCCTGCAGAATGAGGTCCCTGCACAGACGGAAGGTGTAGGGTTTTTTTCGCATAAAGCAGCTCTTGCCTGTGTTTGTGTGCCGTGCCGTCCTCGCTCTTGTTTGCTTCTATTCTGCTGCGGTCACCGCTGCCCAACTTCAGCGTTTAGACCGTTCACCTCCAAAACTGGGATGTTGGGCAGAGGCACATGCCCGGCGCAGCCAAAAAGGAGACTGAACACCTCCCGGAGTGTGAGGACGGTGCCGCGCTGGATCCGAGGGGCGCTTTAGTTTTTTTTTTTTTTTTGGGCTGCCTTGTGCTAAAGTTTAAAAAAAAAAAAAATTCCAGTGGACGACGCCTTTAAAGGGTTATTCTGGAGTCCGGCTGCCACAGGGAGGACGGCTCTGCTCCTAATGTTTTGCTGGGATATTGTTGTTGGCATTTCTCCCTCGCACACTTCCTTGTGATGGCGGTGTGTAATAATGCTATAGATGTACATGGGTGACAGGGCGGCACAGCCAGCAGTGCATTGGTACACTGCCATCTCTCCTTCACCCGCTTCATTATGGTGCTATAGTTGTACATGGATGATGCATGCCGGCATAGCCAGGAGCGCACCATTACACCGCCCTGCCGCCGTCTGTCGTCCGCATGCTTCATTGTAATGCTATAGCTGTACATGGGTGACACAGGGCGGCACAGCCAGGAGCGCACCATTACACCGCCCTGCCGCCGTCTGTCGCTCGCATGCTTCATTGTAATGCTATAGCTGTACATGGGTGACACAGGGCGGCACAGCCAGGAGCGCGCCATTACACCGCCCTGCCGCCGTCTCTCGCTCACATGCTTCATTGTAACGCTATAGCTGTACAATGGTGACAGGGCGGCACTTACAGGAGCGCACCATTACACAGCCCTGCGGCGTCTCTCGCTCGCTTCATTGTAATGCTATAGCTGTACATGGGTGGCACAGCCAGGAGTGCACCAGGGTGATGCATACCGGAACATCGAGGAGCGCACCATTACACAGCCCTGCGGTGTCTCTCGCTCGCTTCATTGTAATGCTATAGCTGTACATGGGTGACACAGGGCGGCACAGCCAGGAGTGCACCAGGGTGATGCATACCGGCACATCCAGGAGCGCACCATTACACCGCCCTGCAACGTCTCTGGCCCACACGCTTCATTGTAACGCTATAGCTGTATATGGGCGGCACAGCCAGGAGCGCGCCATTACACCGCCCTGTGACGTCTCACGTGTTTCATTGTAACGCTATAGCTGTACATGGGTGACACAGGGCGGCACAGCCAGGAGCGCACCATTACACCGCCTTGCTGCCGTCTCTCATTCACATGCTTCATTGTAACGCTATAGCTGTACAATGGTGACAGGGCGGCACTTACAGGAGCGCACCATTACACCGCCCTGCGGTGTCTCTCGCTCGCTTCATTGTAATGCTATAGCTGTACATGGGTGACACAGGGCGGCACAGCCAGGAGTGCACCAGGGTGATACATACCGGCACATCCAGGAGCGCACCATTACACCGCCCAGCGACGTCTCTGGTTTCACTGCTTCAGCCTTTGTTTCGTCCATCGTGTAGACGTGGATCCTGTAGCACCACGTGCCTATCTCCGGCTTCATAAAGCTTGTAATATTTTTGGCAGTTGTAGGACCTGAGTGCACAGGGCAGTGTTATTTTTAGGTCCTTTGTTCTTCTTCCCTTCCTGTGTCTTTTGTATGAATAAATATTAAACATTTGTACACCCTGCGCCTCTTTCTACCCCTTCCTTTCCCTCTCTTTCTTCCTCTTTCATTCCCCTTCTTCCTCGCCCTCGTTTACTATAAGTTCCTGTAGTTCTTTTCTACCCAGGATTAATTGGCTACGGCCTGAGGCCCGCATCAGGGTACTTTGAGGCTCCAGGATGGAATTGCGTACATTTTTTTTTTTGTTTTGTTTATTAATAAGTGAATGGGGCAAGTGCTTTGTAGCAATCATGGAGCCCCTGAAATTGCTGCAGACCCCGTGCTGGAACATCGCATTTGATAAGGTCGATCGTTCTTCTGAACTGGACCTGCACAACTTTGTAGTGTGTTGGGGCAAAGACAAATCCCGGAATTTTCACACCCCTGATTTTTGTTTTTGGCCCAGGAGCAAAGCAAAACAAAAAACAACACAACCAAACACAAAAGCCAACCAAACCCGAGCACAAAAAAACAAACAACTCGTACACACTCACACACAAAAAACCAAAAACAAAGCTAACAAACACTTCCACACCAGACCAAAACAGCACAAACAAAAGCAACATGACACAAACAACTACCAAAACCCCCGGACTGACTCCAAACCTTGGAGCGCCCCATCCCAGCCCACACCAAATCCATGGGATGGGCATCATGCGGATCCCAGAGGTCTTATGTTGTGCCGGCCTGTTCTCAACACTAAGGCCATGTACACATGTGGCTTAATGAACATGCCAGGCTGTACAGTCATGGCCAAAAGTTTTGAGAATTATACAAATGTTAATTTTTACAAAGTCTACTGCATCAGGTTTTAAAATGGGCAATTTTTTCATATGACTCCAGAATGTTATAAAGAGTGATCAGCTTAAACAACAATTAATTGCAAAGTCAACAGTTGCCCCTAGAAAATGAACATTTTCCTTTCCCCCCTTTTTCTTTTCCTTCTTTCTTTTTTCCCCCAAAACACATTTCCACTCTCATTGGCAGGCCTTCCTAAAAAAAGGAGCAGCTACTAACTGTTTCAATGATTGCTGTCCAATAACACATGTGTGGGTGAGATGAGGACTAGGGCTGTAGATCAATCTGGTCAGATTAAGTAAGAATTCGACACCCCTGGAGGACCACATTAAAAGGAGGCTGGTGGCTTGCATCATTGTTTTTCTCTCTCTCTTCCCTTCAGTTAACCCCCAAGGTTAATCTCTAAAGAAACCCCAACGTGCAGGTCCATCATTGCACTGCACAAAACTACTATGGGCCTAACAGGGAAGAGTATTTCGGCATCTAGAAAGATTGGCAATACACCTTGTCAACAAATTCTAAATCGCATCATCAGAATTCAAGGATAGAGGTTCCATTTTGCCAAAAAAGGCTCCAGGGTCGCCCCAAAGAAAGACCAGCAAGTGCGAGCCAGGCCAGGACGCGTCCTCTTAAAAAAAAAAAAAGTGTTTCAAAGCTTGGGAATTCGGGGCCCTCCCCAGCAGTGCAGAGCTTGCTCAGAATATGGAAGCAGGAGCAGGCATGTGTGAGTGTGCATCCTGCACACGCACTGTGAAGCTGCGGAGGGGGGGGGGGGGGGGGGGGGGGGGGGGGGGGGGGGGGGGGTGGGGGGGGGGGGGGGACTCATGGAGCGGGGGAGGGGAGAGGGGGCCTGGTGTCAGGAGGCGAGCTAAAGAATGGCCACTTCTCTCCAGGGAAAAAAACATCAGGGACAGACTGATAATTCTGCCAAAGGACAGGGAGTTGGGACTGCTGAGGACTCTGGGTAGCGCGTGATCCTTTTTCCCCCTCCTTTCCTCCTCCCTCTTATGAATCCCCTTTCCGAAATGTATGGAAGGAACATCTGGAAAACACTTGTTCGGGAGAAACCAAGGGTAGCGATAACCACCATCTTGTCGAGCAATGCCAACTGTAAAAGCATCCCCCCAATCCCAGAAACCATTCATGTGTGGGGGTGGGGTTTGCTTCTCCAGCCCAAGGGAATCGGCGCTCTCTAAAAACAGTCTTGCCTTAAAAAACACACAATATCCAATGAATAAAGAATGGTAAACCAGAAGTTCCCTCCAAGAGCAACAACTTCTCACTTCTCCTCTCTCTCTCTCTTCACTTCCTCCCAAACCGCCAAGAAAGAGCATTTGGTGATCCACCAACGCCTTTTTCCCAGCATGATGGGAGCACCTTTGCCATAAAGAAAAGGTGATAACTAAATGCCAGCACCGGAACATGAACACAAAGAGATATTGGGGGTCCATGGCCTGGAAACTCTCCCCCCATGAGAACTTAAACCCATAGAGAACTTAGTGGTCAAAAATCACAATAGAGGGGGCGAGTTTTGGACAAACAAAAACCGAAAACCAAAAAAACAAATAAGATGACAAAATGCAAGAATGTACTGCTATCAGTCAGGATTTGCTCCATAAGGAAAGGTGATTTGAGAATCAAATGCAGGGAGATTGCAGAGGAGGTCCTGAAGAAGAAGGGTCAACCAAACAGCAAATTAATAAGACTTGGCTTGCTCATAAACCTAATCAAACTTACAAGAAAAGCTATATGAAACACAAAATTTTATTGCACTACGTATTAACTGTATGTGAATTAAAACATCTTACAAACACACATAAGAAACCAGGGGCCAAACAGATCAGGGAAATAGAAGAAAAGTGTCAATCCGTCCCCAACCTTTTGGGCCTGACTGTATAAGTTTCAGGGACAACAGCCCGACCACAGTCTTGAGGTTTAAGTAAGACCAATATTTCTTTTCTGGAAGGAAATAATAAAAAAATAAAATTTTACCGTCTTATATTTGTTTTCCCCTCGACGTCCTATGCAATAACTACAAATAAAATAGTTGTCCTCAATATTATATATATATATATATATATATAAATATATATATAAAATTTTTTGAAGACGTTTCCCCCTGTCCACTAATTTCACTACTTATTCACTGCCACTCCTCTCTGTGAGCTCTGCTAGAACTGGATTACGCCATGACCCTCGGGACTTTATCTCGCAGGTTAACGTCAACAAAATGGCTGTGAAATACCTCCAAATTAATCCGTTGGTGAACATAGCCTTAAACAGTTCAGACGAGAGAATTGTGATAAGTATAATCAATAAATAACCTGAACAGAGTGTGAAGAAACAACTCCTTTCGCCTCCCCCATTTAGTGCATGAAATGCTGATGACCCCCATATAACCGTTCATTTTATAGATGATGCTCATGTCAAGCGCTAAACCCATGGCATATATAAAATATATATATAATATATAATATATAATATATGAGATATATATTATATATAATAAAAAAATATAACACAACACCACACACCAAGTAACATCGCACCTTTGCAGTCAATATGTGATTATGGTCTTGATCCCTTTATCAGACTCCGTCTGACGGAGGCCGAGCAGCGGCCGCTCCGCTACCTGAATCCAAGTATTGATGGTCTTTTTCTCTTTATATTAAGGTGAGTTTCCAATCTCGATCGCTCCACATTGAAGCCTCCTCTTGGCTCTATAAATCCTAGTGTCTGTATATAGTGGACTCAACCATATATTTCCTTCCATTTTGTTTGTATTCGTCAGCCGTCACATAAGAAATGACGTATCCACGTTTTCTTTATAAAAAATATAGAAAACAGTGCTAAACTCAGATTTTCAGCACTATGTCCTCAGAAACGCCAAGTCCATGTCCACCATTACCAGGTCATAACTGGTAGGCAAGGAGTAGCCCCGGCGCGAGCAGGGAAGCCAAACCAATGCTAACCAGTGAAGACCCCTAATTGAGGACATGGACACAATCGTCAAAGAACTGATTTAAAAGCCACGTATTTTTCTATACACTTTTTTTGTTTTTTCTATTTTTTCTATACTTATTTTTTTTTTTCTCTATACTTTTATAAGGAGGATTTTAAGAAGTCATTATATGGCGGCTGACGCTCTACTATTTGTTCATGAACTTGTGTAGAATCTTGTAGAACCTTCTTTTTTGGAGGTATACAGACATCTAGCAGCCAGAAGGAGGCACAAAGGGTGCACTGATTTTGGCCTCCGTGGGGCCATTCAATCCTATGGGTTTCGGATTTGACAGATAACATCAAGCCGGCTTTTTTCTTTCCCCACCAAACACCCAAAATGGACATTAAACAATTGTGAGGCCGTAGCTTCTAACTCAACCTTTATGGCATATTGGTGGGGTCAGGCACAAGCGCAGGGTTGGATTGAGGAAGGGGGCAATGCTCTTTGGGAGCCCCGGTCCAATTAACCCCTGCATAGCAATGAAGATATTCGAGGCAGTGCTGCTTGTTGGAAAGGGCCCCGGCCCCATTAACCAAACCTGCTATTGGCACTAAGTTGGGGGCAGTGCTGCTGTGGGGAGCACCCGGCCCATTAACCTGCTATTGGCACTAAGATGGGGGGAGCACCTGGCCCATTAACTGCTATTAGGACAAATTGTGGGGTAGCCCTGGCCCAAAAATTAACACTATATTGCACAAAAAGGATGGGGGGGAGCACACCCTTGGCCCATTAAACTCTGCTATTGCACTAATTTGGGGCAGTGCAGAGCTGTGAGTAGCACCCAGCTCATAAACCTGCTATTGGGCACTTTATATTTGAGGGCAGTGCTCCTGCAGCTGGGATCACCCGGCTCATTAACCCTCTATATTGCCACACATCCTATCGGGCCTAGCAATCTTCTGTGTTATAGCAAACCCCGCTCATTAACCTGCCATTGGCACTGCTCTATGTTTCTGACAGATGGCAGATGGTCCCTGACTCTCAATGAAGTTTGAACGTTTCTCTTTCTCCTGGGAGAAATGCAAGTCTCTCTCCCTCTTCCCCCTGGGAGAAATCAAGTCTCCATTCTTTGGAAGCCCCTGAATATCACCCCTGTCGGCACCCCCACGCCTCCAAGCCCACACCCCACCCCCACACACCCCGCCCCCCACCCCCACCCCCCATCCCCTCTGGGCCGTAAAAGCATGGATACAGACAATCGTCAGTGTCAGCCTGCACCAATCCATGTGAGGGCACAATGTATATCCAGGACCATCTTATCCATTGGGCACACTAGGCAGTGGCACGAGGGCCCCAAGTGGGAGATGCAGGGGCGTTGCTAGGTCCCTAAACATCGGGGCGAACCGGCCCCCTTTTTGTTAGTCAGGATGTAAGGAACAGTCGCTGCTGTCTGCCGATGCATTAGAGTGGGCGTTATTAGCGTGTGCGCCCGCTTTATAAATCCATCCATCAATTACAGATGATCATCCATTTAGGATCATGTTCAGGGACATCATAATCAAAAGTGGTATATTAAAACCCCCGCCGCTAGCTTCCCAGCAAGCAGAGACTCTGCTCTTGACTCCACCTTACTGATGGTCTCTCAACAACATAATAAAACCCCCCAATCCCTCCCAGTCCACTTGGCCAACAGCTTTGTGTCTCCCTCATTTATTCCCTTCCCAAATTTGGGGCAAACAAAAGATGCCCACTTATAAGACTGAACAAATCCTGTATATGTGTGATGTATATAACTCTAAATAATCACAGCTGTCTTCCCCCCATTTTTTTTTTTTTTTCTATTAAAAAATAGCCATAACATTAACGTTTTATAATGGTGCTGTTCTGGAGGCTCATGGGACTAATGTGGTTTGCATTTTTTAAATTTTTATTCAATTCTTTCTTGCGCAGTTGGATGAACAAACAAAAAATTTTAAAGATTATTGAAGCAGTGTTCATTTCTGGTTGACCCCAGCCACCACACCTAAAAACACCACCACCATCAAAAAAAAAAAACACAACATAAACAAAGAAAAACCAAAATGAAGGGTAAATCCCACCTCACCTATCAGCCGCCCCACATTGACCAAAAACTCCCCCCCCAGAAAACCCATTCCCCTCCAAATACCATTTCCCTTACCCCTTTAACACACCATATAAAAAAAAAATATTGCTAATAAAAGAAACCAAAAACCCCTTTATTCCAAGCAAGACCCCAATACTAAAATACAACAAAGCCACCCGACATTATCACACTTCAGTATTGCCACACCTCGCCTCCTCCAGCTGATCCTCACGACGGGACCGTATAAACCCCAAGATGCGAACACACATTAGGACATGTGTATACATCTGTTCCTGTTTGTGATATATTACATATATATATATATAATATAGTGTCGAGTTTTATATACACACTACAAACAAACCCCACTATATATATACACGATCCCGACATGCTACACTATCTCACCACATAGTATAGTTATAACACACGTGTAAATCACAATCACTTAACTGGGTGTTACATTTGAGTATATTATACTGTCCCTATTGTTAAGTTACATGTGGTGCTGGAGTATATTATGTATACATATAGTAGGTGTAGTGTTATATAACTATATATACTTATATACAGGCAATATACACACAGAACATATATACAATGACCAATTATTTATCTGTGTATTAACATTTGTGTATTTAAACAGTCCCTTTTTGTGATGTATATACTAATATAAAAACTGTCCCCTCTTGACACATGTCCAAAGGTATGATTAGTATAGACCATGTGAGGTGGGGGCACAGCCCTCCATCCTGTGACCGTCGAGGACAATAACCTTATTGCAGGGGTCACTGGGGTCCTAGAACTCCATGTGCTGTTTAGGGAGAGGAGGCAGCTTTCTGGAAACTTGAGGAAAAGATACAGAAACACTCGTTCTGGTTTCCATAGTGATGGGGCCGGGACGATCTGCGGTAGGAAGCCCGTCAGAAGCAGGCAGAACACTTGCTGGTCGGTGCTGTAGCTCCCTCCGGGGGAAGGCTGAGGCAGGGAGCACAGAAGAGGAGAGTGGCTGCTCTCCAACCTGCTCCCTGAAAGTGCTGAGGAGGCTCTGGAGAGGGTGGGCGGGATCTGTTACTCACAACTGCACAGCGAGCAGTAGAGAGTTGAGGAGACAAATCATATTCGGTGGGCAGAAAGGCTTTTAACATTATCCGGGGCTTCTGGCCCCGAAAGATACTGCCTATAGGCGACACCCCTTGGGAGATGTATGAACCCAGACCTCCAGGAAATGTGCCAGTGGATCACTTGGGTCTCGCCACAGCACTGAGTATTTTAACAATTTGTGTGTTTTTAGGACAAGCAAACCAGCTCCCTGCCCGGCCAATGTGCTTGGGGGAGGTTAGAGGCCTTGTGGTGTCATGTTAAGGCATGGCTAGAGGTGTAGCCTGGTGTAGGGTAGGGGCAGCTGGGGTGGTGACGGGAGTAATGTAGGGGCCTCATGCTTTGCCCCCGTGGTGGCCCTTTTCTAAAACAGTATCTCGTCGCCTCTGATTTTTGGGCCACCCTGTTTGCTCTTTCCTATACGGTATTTTTGCCTCTGCTTGGGGGTCCCCTGTGTGGCCTTCCTATTACAGTATCCCCCGGCCCCCCACAGTATCCCCACGCACCGCCTCTGCTTTGGTTGGTGGCCGCCCTGTTTGTGGTATGGCTCTTCCAATAACGTAATCCGGCCCCTCTCTGCTTGGCTCTGCTTTGGCCCCGTGTGGAACTCCCTTTTCTAACAAGTATCGCTCGCCCCTCTGCTTGGTCCCCCTTGTTTGGCTCTTCCTACTTTACGTAATCAACTGGTCGCCTCTGCTCGGCTTGGGCCCCTCGTTGGGCCCTTTCTATACAGTATCGCCTCTGCTTGGCCCCCTGTTTGGCGTCTTCCCTAACGGTATCCATCCCTCGCCATCTGCTTGGGCCCCGGGTGTGGCCCTTACTACTTTCTTCTATACAGTATGTCGCTCCCGTCTGCTTGGGCCCCGTGTGCCCATTCTTTCCTATATACTTATCGCCACCCTCGCTTGGCCCCCTGGTATGGGGTGGTTTGGCCCATTTCTACCAGTAGTCGCGCTCACTTGCTCCCGTGTGGCCCTTTCTATACAGTATCCCCAGCGTCTCTCTTATCTTGTCGCCACCCTGTGTGGCTCTTCCTATACGGTATCATCCCTTATCGATCGCCCTGCTTGGGGGGTCCCCTGTGTGGCTCTTCCACTATACAAATTAACGGCCCACATCTCTGACCCTGGGGTGCCCCCTGTTTTGGCTTCTTCCTACTCCTATACTGTATCCGTCCGCCCCCCCCCGCCTCTGCTATGAGGCCCCTGTGGCCACTTCTCCTTATACAGTACCACGCCTCTGCTTGGCGGCCCGAGTGGCCCTTTCTATACAGTAATCATCCGCCTCTCTGCTTCTCTGCTTGGCCCCCTGTTTGGCCCTTTCTAATACTGTAATTGTTGCCATCTTGCTTGGACCCCTTGTGGGGGGCCGCTATCTATAACAGTATCGCCTCTGCTTGGCCCCGTGTGGCCCTTCCTATACAGTATCGCCTCTGCTTGGCCCCCTGTTTGGCTCTTCCTATACGGTATCGCCTCTGCTTGGCCCCGTGTGGCCCTTTCTATAATAACTGTATCATCACCTTTCCCTGCCCCCCATGTGGCACTTCATTCCCTATTAATTATTAAATTAATTAATCGTTAATTTTTTGGAGCGCCCTTGATTATCCAGGGCGCAGTACATAATCAAGGTTCCAGGGTATGCTGGTGGTACATAAATAACACAATGGACAGACAATTTCCAAAGATACAGATTAAGTGGACCTAACAACTGTCAACGGGTACAGAGGGAGAGAGGTCCCTGCCCCGTGACTGGACTTACAAATCTGATAAAACGGTAATCGCCTCTGGTTTGGCCCCCGTATGTGGCTCTTCCTATAACGGTTAACCATCCTGCACCTCTGCTGCTTTGGGCCCCGTGTGGCCCTTGTCTATAAATAAATCCTTTATACGGTATCCGACCTTTCCTTGGGTTGCCCCCGTGTGGCCTTCCTTTATTATACGTTATTTGGCCTCTTCTGCCTTGGCCCCCCCGTGTGGCCTATATTTGGCCTCTTGTGGTTTGTCATCTGATTTTTGCAGCATTCATAGACTATAGACAACGCCAGGACTTTTAATTAGTTTTCGTGACACTTGTTTTTTTTTTTTTTTTTTTTTTTTTTTTTTTTTTTTTTTTTACTTTTAAAACATTTTTTCTTTTTTCTCTTACATTTTTTCAGCTTGATGGCAGATCTACCTGCAGGGGGAGGCAGAAGCCGAGCCCTGGGAACCCTGCCTGCGGTTTTTTTCTTTTAAAGACAAAAGCCATAAAGACAGCCGCAGGGTGTGAACGGCGAGTGAAATTCACACCAGCCGTCCCTGCTTTCTGCCCTCTGTGACACAGAGGGCGGGCCCCGCTTTGTGACGTCACAGTAAGCGCGCCCATTGTTTTGCCCCCGCAGCGTTGACCGGTCACCCCGCCGGCCGCCGAGCGGGCCGCTATTATGTTGGCCGGAGCAGTGACGTCACGCGCCGGCCGGCTTCACCCTGGGTGCGGCTCTTTCCCCCCCCCCCCCCCCCCCGCTCCCTTTGTCTACCTTATTATGCTGGAGGGTGTGGCCAGCGCGCAGTGGGCGGTGTCCGCGGCTCGGCTCTCGCCGCCAATTGGCTATCGAGCGTCACAGAAGAGACACCGGAAGTAAGTCCTCCTACGCCCAACTGTGCAATTCAATGGAAGGGGGGGACGCAAGGCCCCCGCCCCCCGTCCGGGGCCGCCTGCAATGCGGAGATTAACCGGATTATTTTTTTTTTTTTGTGTCGCCCCGCGCGGCTAATCCGCCAGTGGGCCTACCACCTTGTGACAAGCACGGCAAAGAAGTCGGGTCGTTGCCGCAGAACAAAGGGTGGAGACGGAGGCGTGGGCGGCCGAGCGCCACTGGCAGCGGGAGCGCGCGCGGGCAAGCGCGTAAAAGGATGGTGGGAGGAGCCGGCCGGGGGAGAGGAGCCGGTGCGGAGAAGGCCCCCCGGGGGCCCCCCCCACATCGCCCCCTGGGGACACAGCACAGGAGACACCCCGTGCCGCCTGCCCCCACCATGAACGCGCATGGCCGCGCCGCCTGCGAGGGACCATCCAAC
>JAODAL010079781.1:10000-12460 GCA_025379985.1 Phyllomedusa bahiana | reverse complement strand
AAAGGGGGGGGGGGGGCTCTGATTGGTTGTTATGGGCAACAAAGAAAGTCTTAGACCTAGACGGTTTTCATACATAACGCCCTTATTAGGTTTCTTGAGAAATTGTACTGTACAGAATGAGTGTGGATCTAATGGTGGTATTGAATGTGGGTAGCATGTTAATAATGGGAAATGAAAACTTATTTTGTGAAGCCAATCTTTTTCTCCAATTTCAATACAGTTAAATTTATACTATTTTTAAGCAGTGTTTGTGATATTTATTAACAGATTTACTTGAAATATACACCCAGCCAGTCAGGATGTCTAGGCATGATATTACTGCTTAGCTTGGGTTCATATACTTTGTGACATACATGGACAGAAAAACACTGCATACAACATAATGCACAAATTTATCGTTGTTTCTCTTTGTTGTACCATAAGTTGCGTTCAGGCAAAAATGTGGGATCCAGCTGATGTATGTGACCTATAAATCTATCTGATATAACTGGTCACAAATGGTGCACTCTGAATATTCTGCAGCAATCTGATCTGTTTCAGTAGCCACACATTGTCAGTCCCTTTTGCTACAGTTGCTATATTGTTTATTCACCAGAGACAGATGACTGACAACTATCAGCCCACTGCCATAAAATACACCTAGTCTGATCCATGTTCCCAAACAACCAAACTTACCTGAAATAGTTTGAATGTGCACTGCACACTATGGGAAAAGAGATACATGCTTATAACATTTTCTTAAATAGCTATGAACTGAAATGATGATCCAGTGTCAACAAATAACTTCCTAGTTGCTTTGTGTGGACAGGTTTTTTTTTTTTTTTTTATCTAAATAAACAATGGTTACTACAGACACATCTGTCGTGATTCCTCATTATAATACATGATGGATTAGATAGATAGATAGATAGATAGATAGATAGATAGATAGATAGATAGATAGATAGATAGATGCTTCCATAAAATGCAGCACATCAAATATATGTAATTCATATTCAAGTGCTGTGACATTTTACAATTCGTATTTTTTTGCATGGATTTGGAAGAAAAATACGATGTGATAGATTTGATGTAATAGTTGATAGATAATAGAAAAGAATAGATAGATATATAGATAGATATATAATACTAGAAAGATTTATGACACACCCAGATATAGATAGATAGATGCTTCCATAAAAAGCAGCACATCAAATCTATTTAATTCATATTCAAGTGTTGTGACATTTTCAATTTTTTTTTTTTTTTGCATAGATAGATATTTTGGAGGGAAAAGCCACAGTTCATATATTTGTAATTGAAACTGGTGTGCATACATTTAAGTGCTGTGAAATTTTACATTTTGCATTTTTTGTCTATATACATACATACATAGATAAGATAGGCAGATAAACATAAGATAGATATAAAAATATTCATATACATTACATAGACAGACAGAAAGATAGATAGATAGATAGATAGATAGATAGATAGATAGATAGATAGATAGATAGATAGATAGATAGATAGATAGATAGAAAGAAAAAGCAAGAAAGATATATGAAACAGACAGAGAGACAGATACAGAGCTAGATAGATAATATAAAGATGATAGATAGACAGACAGACAGACAGAACGACAGACAGACAGATAGATAGATAGATGCTTCCATAAAAAGCAGCACATCAAATATATG
Organism: Phyllomedusa bahiana; assembly: GCA_025379985.1. Classification (NCBI taxonomy): domain Eukaryota; kingdom Metazoa; phylum Chordata; class Amphibia; order Anura; family Hylidae; genus Phyllomedusa; species Phyllomedusa bahiana. The sequence goes on along the minus strand of JAODAL010079781.1, from coordinate 10,781 downwards.
TAATTCATATTCAAGTGTTGTGACATTTTAAATGTTGTATTTTTTGCATAGATAGATATTGTAGAGGGAAAACCTGCACATCCCATATTTGTAATTCAAACTGGCGTGTATACATTTGAGTGCTGTGATATTTAACATTTTGTCTTTTTCTGTCTATATACATACATAGATAAGATAGGCAGATAAACATAAGAGAGTTATAAATACATACATATACATTACGTAGACAGACTCTAGATAGATAGATAGATAGATAGATAGATAGATAGATAGATAGATAGATAGATAGATAGACAGATAGATATGGGATAGATAGATAGATAGATAGATAGATAGATAGATAGATAGATAGATATGAGATAGATATGAGATAGATGTAGAAAGATAGATAGATAGATAGATAGATAGATAGATGTTAGATGAACAGATATTTATGTACATACATAGATTTGAGATAGATAGATAGATAGATAGATAGCTAGATAGATAGATGTAGATAGATAGATATGAGATAGATAGATAGATAGATAGATAGATAGATAGATAGATAGATAGATAGATAGATAGATAGATAGACAGACAGACAGACAGAGATTGTCCAGCAGATCCCTCTGTGACATAACATGCTATCTATGTGAACCTATTCTATGTCATTTGTCTGCATGCCGGTGAGGGCTCCAGAGCCCCCTGCCCCTGCTCCGGGGCGGCCCTGCAGCAGTGTACGAGCTGATGACTACGATAATGGTAGAATTCATCAGAGCTGCAGCATTTTCCGCTTAGA
>JAODAL010079781.1:0-7500 GCA_025379985.1 Phyllomedusa bahiana | reverse complement strand
AGATAGATAGATAGAAAACAGTTTTCATGGAAGAGCTGGAATAAAACTACCATGACTACAATAGTGAATACTTAACGTTCCATTAGCCCTGAAGGTAAACATGGTTGTCCTTATCATTATTCTACTTAAAACTAAATAACATTCAGGAGCCAGGTAAAGCTGGGTAAGAACATACAAGCAGATGTACTAGTGCCCCATAGGTTACTCAAAATGACACATATATGCAGAGAATTTATAAAGACCATCTAATTCAGTCTATCCTCATGCAATGGTTGTCACCCAGCTTTCCTTAGATATGCTAAGGAACAAGTGTATAAGATATTGAATAATTTCACGTAAAAGGAGAGCATTTGGGGTTATTCCGGGGGTGCAATTTAGGTGTGAGGGAGAATAACTCTTTCATTAAATTAATGGAAGGTAATACAGGGACAGCACTATCTAATGATAGGCATGTTATATAATATAATACCATATAATAAGCAGGGAGGACGGGTTTAATAGGCCATAGAGATTCTAGTAATTTGAGGATGAGGACTTCTCAGCTCTCCACATCTGCACCTTACCCCCACCCTCATGGAAACCCAAGTCTGGGGGCTGCTGTATCAGCATCTTGTAACCATTAGCTTTACTGTACAAATATTTAACCAGATAAATTGTATTTAGGATTTAATCCGGAAAGAAGTCAGGCAGTTACAGATTAGATTCTGGGATAAATGTATTCTCTATGCACCACTACAGAACTGAAATCCTGCCAGGACTCCAGTATCTATGCAGTTGCTATATAGGAGGTTTTGTGCACAGTGTGGTGGGTGAATAGATGTTATTAGATGTTATTATGTAGCTGCAGTCAGCTGGGAAAGGTTTACTGATATTCTGCTAGTTATCCATCCTGAAGGTAAAGTGTAGATAACCCCGCCAGAGAGCCCAGGCGATCATAGTGACTCAGCACAGGCGTTATAATAACATAGTCACTATTATAATAGGAGAGCACTGACACTATTATATGGTGGCTTGTGCTGCATTGGTTGTTAGGCTGCTATTATTACATATTTATTAGAGCTTCTACCAGGAGTGTAGGTCCCTGATGCTTTGCATGCACTTGACCAAGATGGCTCTGTTTTTAATAATTCATAACATTTTACATGCAAGATGTGACCCATAGCGATGTGTTTGCAAACAAAGCTTTGTAAGGAGACGTATGTATCTGTTACCCAGACAGACAGAATATAACAAATATAAAACTAAAAAAAATTTTTACTAGATAGATAGATAGATAGATAGATGATAATAGATAGATAGATGAAAAAAAGATAGATGAAGATAGATGATAATAGGGATAGATAGATAGATAATAGATAGATACTGCAATGGGTTTTAATAGATAAATGAAAATAGCACATTATTAGAGATGATAGATGATAGAAGATCTGACATGGATTAAATAGATAAATTGATAAATACTGCACATTGATTAGAGATAGATAGATAGATAGATAGATACTGCACATGGATTAAATAGATAAACTGATAGATAGATAGATAGATAGTAGTAGTGATAGTAATAGAAGATAGATGATAGATAGTACTGACATTGTTAGATACTAGATAAGACAGGATTAAATAAAAGTTGAAGATATTGCACATTGATAGTGTATATTTGATTTATAAAAATAGATAAGAAGAGAGAGAAATAGAGGTAGGTAGGCAGATAGAAATAGTAAATAATAGATAAAGGGGAAAGGGAGTAATAATAGAAGTAGATAGATAGCAACATATGATAGATAGTAGATGAAAATAGATAGATAGATAGATGATAGACAGACAATGTAGATAGATAGCACGGGGTTTAAATAGAAAAATTGAAAATATGCAATTGATTAGATAAAAGATAGATATAGAGTTTAAAAAATTTTGTTAGTTAGATTTTGATAGTTTAAAATAGTTAGATGTTTGATAGATAGATTAAAAGATTTTGATTAAAGAACTGAACAGGGATTTTTTTAAAAATAAGAAAGAGAAAAAACTGCCCTTTTGTTTTAGATAGATAGAAACAGGGATGTAAAAAAAGATTTTTCCCTTTAAAAAAAGCAGTACAAAATTCTAGACGTTTAACTCCCCGTGGGGCAACCTACATGATCCCCTAGATGGGTTATATAAACCCAGTGGGTACACAGATCCTGGTAATGTAGATTATGTGACAGAGCTGCTATGGCCCAAAGTACAGTGTTGAAAGATAATTGGGAAATTATGTTCGTTTTGGAAAGAACAAAAAAACCTAGAAGATAATGTTCTGTAGACTAAATGATAAAATTATGTTATTACTGGATTCATTCATAGATATATCAAAGAAGCAATGTATAGCCAACAGTTTACATTATTAACCGGGTTATGGGGATAAAATAAAAAGGATGATTATGTGCAGGGTTTAGTATTTGTTCTTTTTTCATACAAGGAATGGTTTTTTCCCCTTTTAAGACAAAAATAAGAAAGTGACTTATAAACTGTGTTAAGAACTGCAGTGGCATTGCCCTGCTTTTGTTTCCCCCCATTTCCATTAGGGCTGAAGGAACAAGAGAAGGGGTTTTTTAAATTCTTTTCCTCGCGGGTTTGAAATTATTGCCCCCGAGGTGAAGAAGTGACCTCCAGAGGCTGCAATTGCCCTAATTCTGCTCCATGAGCATTAGACAACATCACGAATATAGTGATATATAAATAGGTCCTACTATTACTAGAGTTAAACCCTCTTAAGCCCCAAAACCCCCACTATTTTTTGCTTTTTTAGAGAGTAAGTAATATAACTTGGGTTTAAAGGAACAAAAATGCTTTAAAACATGTAAAAAATTTTTGGCGGGGAGGTGCACCCTTAGTGAAATTAACGCATGGTATTTGAGGGGTTTACCTTTTAATTTGAAGGTTTAAAAGTGGTTTAGATTTCGGTTTATGTTATAAAAAAACGACATAAGAAAAAAAAGTAAAAAATAAAAAACATTTTTCTAAAGTTTTTTTTTAAATGATGTCACCCGTAATTTTACCCCAATTAAACCCATTATGTATGTTTGTATTTGTGTATAACTCACCTAAAAAGGAAAATACTTGTTTATATCTCATTAAAATCAAATAGTACTTTTTTAAAAAACGTTCGTTATAATTTTTTATTTTTATAACTAAATTTAAACTTTTTCATCTTTCATCCGCACAGATATCTATCTATCTATCTATCTATAAATATGATATAAAATCTGGGTGTACCCATGCTTTAAATGTGTGTATTATTTAAAATTATTTTGGGGTTATTATAACAATATTTAAAATATTTTATATAATTATTTTATAATTATATATAAAAATAAATTTTTTATATATTTGGGATTTATTCCCCTTTTGATGGTTAAACAAGCTATTGGGTTTATTATATATTTTTTATATTACCCTTTTATATTTATTATATATTTTATATATATTTTAGAGAGAGAGGGGGAAGAGGAGGGGAGAGAGAACATTTTTTATTTAGTTTGTTTTATATTTTTTAAAATTTTTTTTACACATGTTATGTAAAGGGTTTTACATACAGATATGTTATTATACTTTAACTTGTTGTTTTTTGTGTGAAAGTGTACATATATGTTTTACTCGCAAACCAAAAAAATTTATGTATATTTTTATATAAACACCCCAACAAAATTATAAATTTATATTTATATATTTTTTTATATATACCTTTTATAAATGGATACTTAAATTTTGAAATTTTTAATGTGGAAGAAAAATATGTATTTTTATGTTTATTTTTTTCACACAAAATCTGTGCAGGGAGGGGAAATGTTTTGTTTGGAATAAGAAATTTTTTGGGTATATATAAATATTTATATATATATATATTTTATATATATATATATTTACCCCAAATATTTGGAAGGTACCCAAAATTTTTAATGTGTGTATATATTTATATTTTCTATATATATAAAAAATTTTTATATATTTATATATTTTAAAATATATATATATATTTTTTTAAAAATAATATATATATTTATATATTTTAATATATATATTTATATATTTTACCCAAAATATAAAAATCCATTTCCTGCCAGAGGGATTTGTGTGTTTTGTATTTATTTATATTTATTATATATATATATATATTTTTAATTTTGATATATATACACACATATTTACTTCCATGCATACACTCAGATATTTATTTGCACAATATCGATAGGGAAAATAAAAAAACCAATGGTGATATGGGGGTTATAAATAATCTAACATTTCCCTTATAAAGATAAGGCAATTTTCCCCTTTTCCGCCCTCTTTTTTCCTGCCCCTAAACCCAAACTTTTCCCTACCACCCTTAAAAAAACAAAGAGGAAATTAAAAATTTAAAAAAAATTGAATCAAAATATAAAGCCACAAAAATATTTCCCAATCCGTTTGGGTTTAAAGCCGGTTGCACTATTTCCAGGCTGTGTCCCTGTGGGTGATCACTGTGTGCTATATTGTGCCTTCCTCTATTCTGTGATACATGGTGCACACAAACAACACTGACCCAGCGGGGAAAATATTTTTCCTCCATTTCTTATTCTCTATAGATCGAGATATAAATGAAAAAAAAACTTCAATATTTGTATTTTTAAAATTAAACATTTTATTTTTTTTTGAAAAAAAAACCGTGAAAAATGTTGACATGAGCTCGGTACAATAATACTTGGCAGTAAGAGTTTGACATAAGAACACTTAAAGTAGAAAACCCCCAGTCTATTATAATACAAAACACAGGATGAAATAAAAAAACCCATGAACAGCTGTCTGTGTAAACATGTCAATCATTCTGGTGCACTAGTAGAGACTTATTGCTTTCCTTGCTAGAGACTTGCTATCATCCTGGCAGACCTGAGAACCCCACACACTGGCAGGGGGTAAAGTACCATGCTACTGTGGTGAAGGCTTTTGTTTGTTTTTTGCAATTGGCATGTTACCTTGGCTTTGGATTTTAAACACAATACAGTACATTAGAGGTGGCAAGTATGGCTGCTAGGGCCTTCCTTGTGATCACCCAAAGGTTTAAAAAGGGGAAAAGAATGCAAACCCTAGAAAACATCCACCTTTAGCCCGATTTGTATTAAAGGGTTTTCAACCAGTGGTAAAGGTTCCCCATTGGTAAGGATGGCTCCAGGCTGCAGGGCCCCACCTAAGCCGGCAGCAGCAGCAGCAGCAGGAGAGTTGGAGAAAGTCACCAGGGCCCTGGAGAGGACGGGGAGCCCCGATGCTTTGGAGTTGCTGCCTGGCACTGGGCTCATGTCCCCCCCTATGATGCTCTCGATGGAGAAGGTGGAGGAGCGGCTGAGTGGGGAGCTCTTGGCAGTCTGGATGGAGGCTGGAAGTGCTGGGTTGACTTGGTGCGGGTAGAAGCCACAGGTCCTGGGCAGGTCGGGCAGCAGGGGCGCGCGGGGCATGGCATTGGGGGGCTGTCTGTGCTGGACGGCAATCAAGGCGGAATGCGGGTGGTAGGGCTGCAGCTGGATGCCATAGCCACAGCTGTACGGTCCGTAGCCATAGGCTGGCAGGTAGTGGCCGGGCTCCCGGAGCAGCAGCTCCGGGGTCTGCTGCCGCTTGAAGCGCTTGCGACGCCGCAGGAAGCTGCCGTTGTCGAACATGTCGGCCGACTCCGGGTCCAGCGTCCAGTAGTTGCCCTTGCCCGGGTTGCCCGGCTCGCGGGGGATCTTGACGAAGCAGTCGTTGAGAGAGAGGTTGTGGCGGATGCTGTTCTGCCAGGCGGGGAACTTGCGGCGGTAGTAGGGGAAGCGGCCACTAATGAAGGCGCAGATGCCGCTGAGCGTGAGGCGCTTGTGCGGGCTCTGCAGGATGGCCATGGTGATGAGCGCGATGTACGAGTAGGGGGGCTTCACCAGCGCGCTCTTGCCGCTGCTGCCCGGCTTGTAGGCGGCGGGCTCCTTGCTGGAGGGGCCCGGGGGCAGCAGCAGCTCCTCGGACACCACCACCTCGTCGTCGTCGTCGTCGTCCTCGGCACAGCCCCGGGGCTCGTCGTCCTCCCCCACCACATCGATGTCGGTCTCCTCAGCCAGGGCGCAGGCATCGGTCATGGCAGAGCTCAGAGTCATGGCTGCAGGGCAGCTCATAGGGCTGAGGGGCTGGAGGGCCCCCCCTTCTCACGCGGTACACGGGCACTGGGCAGCAGACCGGCAGCGTGCAGCAGGCGCTAGCACAGGAGGCATCGCTCCGGCAATAGGATGGCTCGCAGTCCACCGGAGGGCGGGTCTCACACTCCTTATAGCAAACACAGGACATCACAAGGGAGCCAAAATCACCCCTGCCCCCCGGCATATGCTGAGGGAGGGGAGAGGGCACCGTGCGGGCAAGGCTCGACCGCCCTGCCAGCGCTATGGGGGCACTGAGCTAATGGGGAAGGGGAAAACAGAAGGGAGAGAAGAAAATAATAGAGAGAGAATAGAGAAAAGGGTAAAATGGAAAAGATAGTAATGATAGAAGAAATAGGATAGATAATAGATAGAAATAAAAAAAAGATAGATTGATAATAGATAGATAAATAGAGAGGTTATAGAAATAAAATGAAATTGATAAAGAGATAGAAGAAAATAGGGGAGGGAGAAAATTGGAAAAATGGATAAGCGAAAAAGAGAGAAAATAAGAAGTAGATAATTCCAATGATAGAGATAATAGATTAGATAGAGAATAGAGGTAGACAGTAATTTCGTGAAGAAATATATGATATATGTAACATACAGATCATAGATAAAATTTCAGTAATAAAAGGTAGAAATATACAATGAATATATATATTAAAATTTTAAAAAAATATATAGTGATAGAAATTAAAAAACAATAAATAATAATAAATAGCTAAATAACAGAAATAGATAGAATTAGAAAATAATAATAATATATAGATGATAAACAGATAGATGATAATAGATAGTATACAGATGATAGATAGACAAATACTTATTTAGATAGATACAAAAAGAGAGAGAAATAGAGGTAGATAGATAAAAAGAGGGAGAAATAGAGGGGGTTTGAGGTAGATAGATAGATAGATAGATAGATAGATAAAGGGAAGGTAGGTAGATAGATATTAAAAACATAATATATAGATGATATACAAAATAGATATAGATGATAAACAGATGAATAGATGCCATATAGATAGATAATATACAGATGATATTATAAAGTTTTATAGAAAAAGGTAATATAAAATGATAAACAAGGGGAAAAGAAATAGATAAAAAATACAGATTATATATAGAAAAATAGGTAATTTATAGATGATAAACAGATGGGAAAAGACCGATCATAACAAATTTTATAATAAATAAAATATACTTGATAGATAATAGATTTTTTAAGATGAAAACAGATAACAATGAATAGACAGATATATTGATAACATACAGACGACAGATTAAAAATAAAAAGTATTTGAAGGGCAAACAAATACAACATAACAAATTAAAA
>JAODAL010079780.1:0-12462 GCA_025379985.1 Phyllomedusa bahiana | reverse complement strand
GGTTTTTGGGTTTTTTTGGGGGGGGGGGGGGGGGGGGTTTTTTTGGGGGGGGGGTGGGGGTCATGTTTCTCGAGCTTGGCTCCCCGGGCAGCAATAAAATAATATAATTGGGGGGGCCCTTTAATTTGGAAAAGGGAGGGGAAACAAAGATAGTTTCCCAAACCCTGATTTAATCTCTTGAAATGGTGCCATGAGGAGATTATATAAGATATAGTTATAGACAGATGACTGTTTCCTAAAGAGAATGGCCAATTGCCAAAGCCTGTTATGTTTTTGACAGACGCTAAAGAAAGGAAAAGAGTAGCCAAACCTTTTATAAAGAAATTTTTGGTTTCTGATAACCTGCTATAGACGAAGATCTTGGTTTCTGATAACCCTGTTATAGACAGAAGATTTTGGGTTCGATAACCCTGTTAAAACAGAAGATTTGGTTTCTGTTAAGCTGTTATAGACAATGAGATTTGAGATTACCCTTTTTATACAATGGTATAATCAGATGATATTGAGATTATCTGTATGAGCGAAGACATTTTAGTGTTAGTAGGTACAAGGTTTAAAACCTCAAATACACATGTGAAAAATTTGTTCTTTTTTTGTTAGGAAAGGGAAAAAACTGCATTCGGTTAATTTTATATTAAGCATATCCTTGTTATTTTTCACACTGAAATTCGGCGAGTGTATAACCTTGGTTGATTCAAAGCATTTTTTTTAAGGGGGGGTTTTGTCCCTGGGGCACTTTTCTCCCCCCGGCTGTATGGCGTACTGAAAAATTATAGCGCTAGTAAAAGGGGTGCGTCGAGTACTTTGACGAAGAGAAAATAGTAAAATAGGATGAGATTGAGAGAAAAAGCAAAATTTACGCTCTGTGTAATGAGCAAAATCACGGGATAAGCTAGATTTTGGGAGACAGCACTGAAAGAGAAAATGATGTTTTGGGCAAAGATCGTTACTTTAAAAAATAAATGTAAAAAAAAAAGAAGGATTTAAAGAATGCATAGTTAAAGATGAGCTCCCGATTCCAAGGGGCGACTTTAAATGTTGGTGACTGACTCATCAAATTCCATTAACACTGAAATTTGTGTATTTTGTGGGAGGGAATGTAAACACTGATCAAAATTGTATTATCTAAACTCCTGCCCTCCCAAACTTTTCCCTCAGCCCCTGCCGAACCTCACATTATTTTTATAGCTTTTTTTTATAAAGTCCAAACATTTCTGTATCCGGAAAGGCAAAACCAAACCCCCCCCTTTGCATTTCCCCTGGGGCCCAATTTGTACCCAAAGAAACCCAAAACCCCGAATTCCCCGGGTTGAATTTGAACAGCGGCCATTTTGATACACCAAATTCCGATCCCCCTCTCCCATGAAATTTCCCCTTGTTATATAAGAAAAATTGATATAAAGGGGTGTGATAACGTTTTTGCCAGCACACCTGAACCCCTTTTCCCCTTTGCTCACGGTTCAAAAAAACCCCTCTCTTAGCTGCTAGTTTGCTTTCAGAGATAACGGGAGGAAGATTGGGGGGAGGTAATTTGCCATTACTAAGGATGCCAGGCCCACATTGCAACCCAAAAAAAAGGATCCAATTTTTTCCAAATTGTCACGCACCAGATGTTTTCTAGGAGAGATTAAACTGTGATTACTTTATCAATGTATTGGACCTGATTAATAACGTTTTCCCATAAAAATTTTGTGTTCAGCTGTGAAACAAACTTACTAACTACTTGAAGGGCCCAACGAAAAATTTCCAATCGCTGTCCATACCGCTCTTTTTCCTTCTGGCTTTTTGCGTTCCCACAACACATGTGTACAGGGCCATACTCACCGCATTATTGGCATACCCCAATTCCCCCCATACCTGAAATAGGGTGTGGTACAAACAACACAGGGCCCAAATGTTGAAATACATGGCTCCCCCCTTACTAAAACCCACAACTTCCCAGGACAACTTCACCCTTGCTGGAGTTGCCTCGTTCCTTTGCAAACACCCCCCACATTCCCCCCCACCCCAGAACCAACTCTTCAGGGGACTTACCCTCCTTGGCAGCACCACCACCCCCCCCATACCGACTCAGCCAGGGATTCTTTTTCTTTCCCGGGTTCTCCCTCTCACCCATCAGGAGACACAATACCCAGGATAAACCCAATATAATCCCTTTTTTAACCCGAACAAGTCAATAATTTACTGCCCAAAAAAATCCCAGACCCGAAAAAAAAACCCCCTATGGATTTTTACCGTGGCATCAAGAAAAAGAAGACATATTCTGCCCCTTGGAAAATCTATACATTTTGCCGCATAAAGGCGGGGGTTTATTTTGGTATATAAAATAGCCCTTTCAAGAAGACACTGTTGAGGACTCAGTGCTTACTCCTGGGGAAGAGTTTGCCGTCGTCTTCTTTCTCGGGCCAAAAAACGTTGGTGAATCCTCAGTAAATACTTAAATTTCAACTCAGAGTCCTAAAAATCGTGGAGAATTTTTATCCCCGAATTTTCCCCTTTACCCGGGACCAGGATTTGAAATGAAACTAAAGTCAAAAACCCTTTTTTCAACGGCGTTTTTTAAAGGGTTTTACTTAAACCTATTGGGGGATTTTGAAACTATTAAAACAGAATATGCAGGTTAAGGAAGTCAACTTTTCTCCATTGCTAAGGCAAGATGATTATCCCAAAATTGAAAATTTTTTAAAGGGTTTCCCTCAGGGCTCTATAGCTCCCCAGACACAATATTTACAATAAAAAATGAAATTTTCCCCCTTTTTACAACCTGCAGACTCCAAATCGAGGAACGGTTGAAACCCTTTTACAGAACACACCCCTGGGGACAGGGGAATCAAAAATTTGTTTTTACTGCAACCGAACCGGGAAATATCATAGGCAGTGCCACGTAAAGCTCGTGACGACAAAAGGAAATTTTTGCTACCAAGGGGAAGAAAACCCCGAAATACCCTAAGCATAAAATAAAATTTTAAACCACAGTACAAGTTTTTGAATCCAACCGTCAAAATTAACTAGCAAACACAACGCAAAACCTCATTCCTACAAAATAACCATTTTGGGGACCTCAATTTCCAATTTTAAACCCTAGTCAGTGCAAACAAGCATACCCTCAGATTAATCTTACCGTTTTTTCCAAACTCAAGACCCCTCCTACGTCCTCACCATAGGACCCCAGCAAACCTATGTCTACCTTTAAAACCAGGTTTCGAGAAAAACCACTTTTAGTCATTCTGAATCAGTGTTACCCTCATTTTCAAATTAATGGCCCCAACTTTCCTTTCCTGTAGTACAGGTGCACCAGATCGGTTCTGAAAAAATTCTGACACTCCCTGGGTGTCTACTTTCTCCCAATTACATTTCATGCATTGAAGGGTGGACAAAAAGATTGCTTAACCTACCCCCCGTGCCAATTGGAAACCCCTGGACTCCTTCTAAATATTATCTCTCCCACTTACCCAACTAATCGTTTGAAAGGATCTTCTGAAAAAGATGAAGTACTATCAGATATAATTCTTCTGGGAATGTATTTTGGGCACAATACTCCAAATTTTACATGAAGCCACAAGTTTTCCTGTGTTCACTGTTTTATCCACATCAAAGCAAAAACCCCCGAACTTTTGAACAAGTACCTCATGAATTTGGTCTAAAGGTCCCCGATGTTGTCGGGATCCCCCCGTTACTGTACAGTCTTCTTAAAGAGGGGGACCCCGCCCCCTTGCCTCAATATCCCTTTAAGCATATCGAACAAATCTTGGGGTCACAAAACAGAAATTCCTGGAAAAGGTGCCAAACCCCGCAATTTCCCCGCAAAAACACCTCGGGTTCCCTTTTACAAAATAAATTCCCCGGGAATCCAAAAAAAACTGTTTGGTTCAGGACTCAGGACAGTCATTTCTGTCAGGATTTTTAAACCCGTGGCCCCCAAAACCATGTTCTCCTCACCCAAATACCTTTTTCACTGCCAAAATTTACAGTTTTTTATGGTTTTGCAAAATTTTTCTTCAGTGTCCAAACCAAGGACGTCAATACCCCTTTTTCTTTCATTATATGGACTAGCCACCTGGGACAGGATGTTCAAAAGGGGCACGAATCCCCAACCCGTTGACTAAGCCCTGCAGGACTTATGATATTTTTTTTGTGCACCTGATTTTCCAATTGTCAAAAGAGCTCTTTGAGTCTTCAAATTTGGCATCAAAAACTGCAAAATTCACATCCAAGCTCCAAGGGTGTTCTAAGAAATTTTTTTCTCGGGCTTGCATACACAGGGGACCAAACACCTTTTGTGATCGGGGAAAAGCTTGAGTCATTTCTTACCAAAAAATTAAAAAAAACTACAAGAATTTTAGCCTCGCACTTTTGTGCAATGGATATCCAACCTCCCCCTTATCAAGTTTTATAGATTCTTTCAAGACATTAGTTACACCAAGAAATCTCCCTTGAGTACAAGAGTGTTTTTCAAATCCTAAAAAACCAAAAAAAAAAAAAATTATCCCCAAGCTGGGAATTCGGAAACCCCTGCCTTTAACCCTGCCTATTTTGAAGAATGGCCCAAACTTCAGAATCCCGAACAAAAAAAAAGGGAAACGAAGAGACCCTTTTGGGTATATTTTGCAATTTTATCCCTGGGCTATCCCACTTTTCCTCAAGTACATTTCGCAAAGACTTCTTGAAAAAACTCAAGAACATTTTAGGGCCCTGGGGCAATGTTTTGGTCATATGATCTACAAGGATCCCGAAACGTCGCAGCAACCTCATCAGTAAAAGGCCATTTCCGTTCATGCCCCTTTTGATGCCCGAAAATGTCACTTTTAAAGATGTACATTCCCAAACCCCCTCTTTCTCTCCAAGGAGGGGAAATAAGTCAGTCTACCCCCAATGAAACCCGACTGCCGCATGAACCCCTTTAAGACTGTTTTGAACAAAGGAGGTGAAACCCCCATCTCCAATGCTTACATCCCAAATTTGGAGACCCCGACTATGTTTCTTACAAGGATCCGAATGCGGACGATCAAGGGCATTCCATAAGGGTTTGTTTTTGGTTCCTTGCAAAAAACGGAAGGTGCATTTTACCTTTTAGAATGCCCGCCCCAAAAAGGGGGTTTCTCTGGGGTGTAACAAAGCTTGTAACTGCAAAGAAAGCCATGAAAAATAACCGACCATATTCTTTGCCTGAAGTGGGCCCCGCGAGGTTTCATACAGTAGTGGGGGAACCCCATCAAAAATCAAAAGCCATTCAGACTTGAGCATGCTCTCCAATTCCAGGGCAAGTGGCCGTTTTTAAGACTAAAAGCCCATGGAAGAATAGAACAGTGGAAGTAAAGGACCTACAGGCAGACTTGGTACAAAGCCCCAAAATTGGGGGTTGAGGGAAAATGGTTTATTTGGGGGGGGGGGGGGGGGGTTTTTTTGGGGTGTGGGGGGGGGGGGGTGAAAAAGGGAAAGAAGAAGGTGGAAAAAGGGAAAGGGTGGGGAAAAAAAGGGGGGGGTGAGAAGGGTGGGGAAAGGGAAGAAAAGGAAAATGAAATTTAACCCGGTGTTAACCTTTAACAATCTCAAACAACTCGAAAAAGCCCCCAAGGGGAAAGGGAAAGTGGGGGGGGAATTGGGGGGCAAGATCACCAAGAGGTTTGAGGAAAGCAATAAATTTGTTACCAAGGGGATTTAAAACCCGCTGTGTACAATGGGCCCTATAACCCCCAAGATGAACTCCCCCATTTTTCTTCAATCAACAAGAAAATACCTTGCCCAAGAATCTCCATTTCCCACAGAAAGTAGCTATGTTAGAAGTTGTGAAATATACAATACTTGTAACCCAAGAGGACTGATGCCAACACCAAGGAAGCATTTGGCTAAACACTATATCCTCCCCCAGCGGATCCAGACTGAACACATTGAATTACCCAAGAGTGGAAAGTATGTTCTAGTGGTGGTGGATATGTTCTCAGGATGGCCTGAAGCCTACCCAGTTACCAACATGACTGCCAGAACCACCGTGAAGAAACTATTGACTGAATTGGTATGCAGAATTGGGATCCCTGAGGTTATTAAATCTGACCAAGGACCTGCCTTTACTGCAGAAGTAACCAGACATTTGGAAACCAGCAGGAACTGACCTAGACCTGCACACTCCCTACCATCCCGAATTCAGCAGAAAAGTGGAAAGCATGAACGCCACGCTGAAGAGCAAAATTCTGAAAGCTAGCACATAAACATCTCTTCCCTGTCCCGACATCCTAACTATTACACTCTATTCTGTCACAAATACCCCAGACAGCCCCACTGGTCTCACTCCTCAGGAGATAGTATTCTCAGGCCCACTCAGATTAGGGAGGTTTCACACACAGCAGTTGAGTGCAGGGAACTATAGCCTTGTAAATTATTTTATAAATCTGTGTAATGAATTGAAACTAATCCATGCCATAGTGTTCTCCTCCATTCCAGATCCAGACTCTGATCAAAGCTACATCCTGGTGACTTTGTGTGGGTGCAGAAACACGTCAGAGACTCTCTGGAGCCCAGATTTGACAATACCAAGTACTCCTGGAGTCCCCAACCTCAATGAAACTTGAAGGAAGACCCACATGGGTGCACGCTTCGCAGTGCAGAAAAGTGACTGTGGCCAACCGGTCATCATGAATCACTCCTTTATCTTTTCCTACATCTGTATTGTCTGGGTGTTGTGACGGTTCAGTGGATCCGCTGGACCACCGCAAGCGGTGGTAGTTAAGCCACGCCAGGGAACGGAATCTAAGTAGCCCCCGGTTTTCACCAGAGCCCGCCGCAAAGCGGGATGGACTTGCTGCGGCGTGAGGCTAACAGGTCGTTACCCCTGATGGGACTGGCTTGCGATGGCGGCCGGGGTAATGCGTGGTACAAAATCGTAATCCAAAGGCGTATCGGGGACAGGCAGAAGGTCAGGGCAGGCGGCAGAGGTTCGGGTCAAGACGGGCAGACGGTCAGGGCAGGCGGAAAACAGGGAAGGTCAGGAAATGTAGCGGAACGGACTGGTACACGGTTTAAACAATACGGACTCAAGGACACTCCAAACTCACTCTAAGCACACCAACAATCGGGAGCGACTGCTAGGGGCGTAACCCCTTTAAAAAGAAACCAACGTCCGGAAACAACCAAATTAATGGACACTGGCCCTTTAAATCTGAGCCAAGTGTCGCGCCGCGCCTAGGGGACGGGCACGAACACGTCAGTCAGGACGGCCCGGGAGCGGCGTTCACAGGGCGGGGCCAGGTAAACAGGGAGGCGCCGGGACCGCGGGGCACAGGGGTGGTCGTGGGCGACCGCGATGCCCGCGCCGAGTCCCGTGCGGGGAGAGGAACGGCCGCTGCGGCAGCGGCGCCCGGGACCCCCGTGACAGGTGTGTGTAGGAGCACAAGAGGTAGCAATCACCAAACAGACAGGGGTGATCACTTTTTGGTGTAACTCATCCAGTACTCAAATAGCAACCTTTAAATTTTTAGTTTTGCGATATTGCCAATGCGGATCACTAACCGATGATAGCCCATCCCGAATGAAAAGAGTACACAAATATCTACTGATTACTTGTGCCAAAATGGGTAAAACAATACATATGTGGACGATGACTATTGGGGTACTAAGTGCGATTCCTGGGGGGCAGTAGGATGGAACACTGGAAATGACTGGGGATATAGACCTGAAACTGCACTGGGAAAGAAAGACAAAAATGGTAGAGCTTTTCTTGCTAGAATGACTTTGTTCAAACCACCCTGTGTAGATGGTAAGGGAACCCAATTGGTTTTAACTATAGACTATCCCAGTCCAACAGATGCAGGGGTTTAGTCCGGGGTACTCATGGGGTGGTGGGGGAAAGTTACCTCACTCAATTCAACATTAATAACATGGTAGACTGCCCAGATTGGAGAGAACTAGACACCCAGATCACCAAACCAGTGCCACTGGAAAGAAGCAGAGAAGGGAGGAGTTTGCAGATGATCCATGAATGGTTTGTACGAACATACCTAACAATACAGGACCAAACGGGAAGGTGACCTTAGCCACAAAAAAAATTTGGATGATCTTTCTCAGGAGATGAAAAGGAACTCGGAATTAAGGACCCATGGGATCAGTTTTTTCCTTTGGGAAAGAGGGGAAATGGCAAAAATGGTTAGCCCAAGCAGGAATGGTTTTGGGGTGTAGTGTTTCTTAGCCCTGATACTGGTAGTGATGTGGGGTCATTCCTTGCATCAGGAAACTGTTGTCTAAAGGGATAGATCAGGTGGTACCTGTGCTCGCTACTTGGAGGAAGGATGGTTCACCATGCATGGAAGGAATTCCAAAAACCATGTGTTTCCCCCAATGAGAACAATTTTTCACACGGAGACTACAAAATTGACCAACAGGGCATGAAATGCACCCACAAGGGGATTGTGAGAGCAAGGTGGAGGCTTTTTCACGGGTGACCATTCTTAGTTTCCAAACCCCTAGAACTTCTGTCAGCCCCTTTTTCCCTCCTGCCTTAGGACAGGTCTTCATGTTTAGTAGCCAGCAGCTGTCGGGTGGCGGGGATAGCTCAATAACTCTTGACCAACACCCTCAGGCAGGGACCGGATTAGCTAGTTTAAAAGGTCATAGGGACCGTGAGGGACTCCTCTCCCCATCCTTACCTAGTGACAGGGAGGAAGCGGATCGAACAGATTTTAATGTTTTTAGGGGGGACTGTCAAGTTGATGATTTAGAAAAAGAAGGAAAAATAAACATTAAATTAGTTCTATCATCATATCTTTAACATTGAGTTAGTATTGGGTTCTAATTGCTTTCTGTCTGCCGTTATTTCAGATATCTTCAATACAGCTTTCCTTGAGACGGATGCAGTGCCTGATGCTAACAGCAAAGAAATTCAAGGACTTCCTCCTCCCCCCCAGATGATACAGAGCGTTTGGGAATGTGTCATATCAGCTAATGCTTCATACGTACATGCAAATTTATAACTTGTCTTTAAGCGACCGCCAATTAACCAATCATGTAGTGATAAAATAGTCATGTGATTAAAAAAGTTCTATTGGAATGTAATTTACTGTGATTAAAGTAGATTTCATGTCCGAAACGGAAGGTGTCGGTCATGTTTCTCGAGCTCTGGCTGCCGGCAGCAATAATAATAATATAATTCGGAGGAAGCATTTAATTGGATAAGGAGTGGAACATAGGTAGATTCCACACCTGATTTAATCATCTTGACACCAGTAAGTAGGTAGGTCTATAGGGCCCCCCGCACAGGCACACACAGTTACACATTTACTGGCATAAGCAGCGTAATGTCACTATATCACACTGCTTGTGCCATACAGTGGGGAAAAAAAGTATTTAGTCAGCCACCAGTTGTGCAAGTTCTCCCAATTAAAAAGATGAGAGAGGCCTGTAATTGACATCATAGGTAGACCTCAACTATGAGAGACAAAATAAGAAAACAAATCCCGAAAATCACATTGTCTGATTTGGAAAGAATAAATTATGGTGGAAAATAAGTATCTGGTCAATAACAAAAGTTCATTTCAATACTTTGTTATATATCCTTTGTTGGCTATGACAGAGGTCAAACATTTTCTGTAAGTCTTCACAAGGTTGGCACATACTGTTGTTGGTATGTTGGCCCATTCCTCTATGCAGATCTCCTAGAGCAGTGATGTTTTGAGGCTGTCGCTGGGCAACAAGGACTTTCAACTCCCTCCAAAGGTTTTCTATGGGGTTGAGATCTTGAGACTGGCTAAACACTCCAGGACCTTGAAATGCTTCTTTTATGAAGCCACTCCTTCGTTGCCCTGGCATTGTGCTTGGGATCATTGCCATGCTGAAAGACCCAACAACATTTCATCTTCAATGCCCTTGCTGATTGAAGGAGGTTTGCATTAAAAATCCTATGATACATGGCCCCATTCATTCTTTCATGTACATGGATCAGTTGTCCTGGTCCCTTTGCAGAGAAACAGCCCCAAAGCATGATGTTGCCACCCCATGCTTCACCGTAGGTATGGTGTTCTTTGGATGCAACTCAACATTCTCTATCCTCCAAACAAGACGAGTTGTGTTTCTATCAAACAGTTCTACTTTGGATTCATCTGACCATATGACATTCTCCCAGTACTCTTCTGGATCATCCAAAGGCTCTCTAGCAAACTTCAGACGGGCCCGGACATGTACTGGCTTAAGCAGGGGGACACGTCTGGCACTGCAGGATCATTCACTAGGTCTCCCCGTGTGGTTCTGGGATCACCTTTCTTGTGATCATTTTGACCCCACAGGGTGAAATCCTGCATGGAGCCCCAGATCGAGGGAGATTATCAGTGATCTTATATGTTTTCCATTTCCTAATTATTGCTCCCAGTGTGATTTCTTCACACCAAGCTGCTTGTCTATTGCAGACTCAGTCTTCCCAGCCTGGTGCAGGGCTACAATTTTGATTCTGGTGTCCTTTGACTGCTCTTTGGTCTTCATCATAGTGGAGTTTGGAGCGCGACTGTTTGAGGTTGTGGACAGGAGTTTTTTATACTGATAACAAGTTCAAACAGGTGCCATTATGAGAGGTAATGAGTGGAGGACAGAGGAGCCTCTTAACTCCTTAACGACCGCCCAACGCCTTTTGACAACGGGCATTTCAGGTCTTTCGTCTGCAGCGACGTTTTTTGACGTCGCTGCAGGCATCGGAGTACATGGCGCCCGGCACCACCGCAGCAGCACTGAGAATGGGGCTGTACTACAGTTCGTCACCGCATCGCAATCAAAGGATTTCCCTGCTCCATCTCGAAAAGCCCGGAGGCCCGACAGAGCCTGGGGAATGGCTAAACAGTCAGCCCTGGGGACTCAGAGTAGCCTCAGGGCTGTCTGTATAACAAGCCAGTGATCAGGACAGACTGTGTGCTTTCCTGATCACTGCCTGTGTCAGACTGACACAGATTATAATGTATTAGCATATACGAATATGTTAATACATTACCAAGTGTAAAAAAAAATGTAAAACAGTTCTCACTTCATGGGATTTTAAAAAAAGTTTAAAAAACATAAAAAAAGTGTAAAAAAAATTTGTTATAAAATAAAAATAAATATTTAATAAAAAATTGTGCATACATTACACATTGAAAAAATAAAAAAGTTACAACTGTTGAAACACTAGGAGGAAAAAACTAAAAAAAAATGTTCTGATCATGAACTACTTTTCAGGCATGCGGTTTAAGGGGTTAAGGAAGATGTTACAGGTCTGTGAGAGCCAGAAATCTTGCTTGTTTGTAGGTGACCAAATACTTGTTTTCCACCATAATTTGTAAGTAAATTCTTTCCAAATCAGACAATGTGATTTTCTGGATTTGTTTTCTCATTTTGTCTCTCATCAACTTGCACAATTGGTGGCTGACTAAATACTTTTTTTTTTCCACTGTATACTCTAGTAGGCCACAAGCCTGCTTGCAATCCACCGGAACCCTCTGCAGGACAGGGAGCTTTCGCTTCTTGCTCCGCAGTGGCTTTCAACTGTATATGTATCCTGAGGACATGCATATAGTTGTAAAGCCCTCCGATGCTCCCTGCCCATGGCAACAGCCCAGAGCTGACGCTCTATGGGCAGATTGTTGGTTCGGGACAGTGGCAGTTTTACCCGGGGCATAAGCCCTAGATAAAACTGCCAGCAACACCAATGCTGCAGTCCATTGAAAGGGGTGGCCCTTGGAGTTAAAAATGTTATGCACCCTGGCTTATATCATACACTTTTCATAGTAGCATACTGTAAAGTCTCTGAATAATGATTACCTATTTTAATTTACTGTATTTGTCTGAAGCAGAAAATAAGAAATTAAGGTTGAACTTGATGGATGAAATTTCTGTGACTAAAAATCCATTTCATGCATCTGAATCAAGTTGTCACTGCACCATATGCGTAAATTTCTGTAAGCCTCATTCTGATGAATGGGACCGCCGCAGAAATTTCTGCAACAAATCTGCAGAAATCAAATTTGAGCTAATGTAGTCTTTTAAAGGAGTTACACTTTTGTATCCAATGCACATTTGGTAAATGTAGTCCAATTCAGACTATGTTTGCCCTACTGATCTATATCGCCCCATTATGGCCATGCCACAAAATCCGTCAGGATAAATTTTTATGGTATTCCAATGGATACACAGAACAGGGATGGTATGACGTGAATGGGGCCTTATTTATTAATACATCCTTTGTTTATATTTCCTATACCTTTGGAATACACTCCTGACTTTGAAATGAACAGCTGCCACAAAAAGAAAAAAATTCTGTGTATGAAACCACCCTAATTCTTGGTACACAGGACCCTTCACATTGAAATACTGGAATCTGGTATGTTAGAGATAATCTGACTATAAAATTTCAGCAATTGTGGGTTACTCCTAGACACCTAATTATTTGACAATCTGATTAAATTGAAACAATACACATGCGTTTTTGAAAAGGCAGACAATTACAGGCCCGAGAGG